>ML293530.1:4616-55813 GCA_005239495.1 Nicotiana undulata | reverse complement strand
CACACACATTCGGAGAAAGTATGTTTCAAAGAGGATCTTTCTATATTGAAATGATTATATCTTTAAAGCGTTCAATATAAACTGCTGATTAAAAGTTTTCAACAATTTATTAGGTTTATTGGCTAAGGTCTGATGTGAACAAACTGACACAGTGCTGAGTTACCAATGTGTTTATTATGTGGTGGTTTTTTCCGTTTTGGCTCATATTTTTTGTCCATTCTTCTGGTATTATTATGCTGTTCCGTTGATTAGTTTTTGGTAATTCCTTCCGCATTATATTGTCATGTTGTTAGTTATATCGTAAAATCTTTAGATCGATATTATGTCCGGTCATTTCTATATTGATGTCTGTTTGATTTATTAGTCCAGTGGTGTCTTGACTAGTCCTCGTCACTACTTCACCGAGGTTAGTCTTGGTACTTACTGGGCACCGCTGTGGTGTGCTCATACTACACTTCTGTGCATTTTTGTGTGCAGATCCAGGTAATTCTTGTTAGTGGCTACCTGGATCATCGTTGAGGAGACTCAAGGTAACCTGCTGCTGCGTTCGTAGGCTTTAGAGTCACCTTCTTGTATTTATTATTCATACCCTGTTGTTTTCATTCCGAATAGTGGTATTTAGAGATTTTGGTGTAAATTCGTAGAGCTTATGACTTGTATTACCTGTTTTGGGAACATTGTAATTCTGTCAAGATTTCTATATCGAAACTGTTAGATTTATTTTATTATTGTTGTTATTCTCTAAACATTAGGCTTACCTAGTCCCTAAGACTAGGTGCCATCACGATACCCAACGGAGGGAAATTTGGGTCGTGACAAGTTGTTATTAGAGCTCTAGGTTCATAGGTGCTACGAGTCATAAGCGAGTTTAGTAGAGTCTTGCGGATCGGTACGGAGACGTCCGTACTTATCTTCGAGAGGCTACGGAACTATTAGGACAATTTAACTTCCTTCATTCCCATCGTGTGAGTTCTTTGATCTTGAAATTTTAAATTTATTGTTCTATTCTCTCACCGATGGTGAGGACACGAGTTGCGCTTCCTGATGATGTTACCCCGAAAACAAATGTTTCAAAGGTCAGAGATAGAGGCCGACGAGGAACACGTGCCGCAGTTAAGATGCCTACCAGAGCTGCCGTTTAGGAGCCGCCAGAAATTTCGATTGGGGAACAGGTATTGGAGGTGCCTGTTGCTACCCCGGACTTTAGGAGGCTTGGACGCAGTTTTTGAGGATAATTGGTACATTGACTCAGGTGGGGTTGATTCCAGGTGCGCCAGCTACTTCACAAATCAGGGGAGGAGTTCAGACTCCCACCGTCTACACTCCAGAGCAGCGAAACCATGTTGGTCAGGTTCCATTGGTCATGGAAGCACAACATGTGGTTTTAGTTCAGCCCACGGTTAGGCAGCAACATCGGAGGAAGAACACCTTGGACTTGAGAGGTACATGAAGTACCACCTTCCTGTCTTTCAGTGGATTGGCGACAGATGATGCCTAGGCTTTCCTGGAGGAGTGTCACTACATTTTTTGCACTTCGGGTATTGCGGAGACGAGCGAGGTTGTTTTTGTCACGTCTCAGCTTAAAAGAGCGGTTTGCCAACGGTGGCGGGCATATGAGTTGGGGCAGCCCAGCCGAGTCAACTTCACTTACATGGATACAGGTTTCAGAAATGTGTGGAGGGAGTTTGCACTCCAGTCCCTCTGAGATGCATGGCGCACGGATTTTGAGCATTTGCATCAGGGAAATATGTCAGTATTGGAGTACGCCGTCAGATTCAAGGAGTTGGCCAGTTATATACCTCACTTGGTTGCTTCAGTTAGGAGGCGAGTCCGCAGATTCATTGAGGGACTCAGGCACGAAATTCGGTTCAGCAGGACACGAGAGTTAGAGGCGGATGCCTCGTTTCAGCAGGTAGTAGGGATCGCTCGCCGGTTATAGAGCATGTGGGACAGGGAGCGAGAGGACAGACGAGATCAGGAGAGAGAGTTCAGGGAGGCAAGGAGGCCGCGAAGGCCGGAGAAGTCTACTGGCCCTTGTTATGGAGGCAAGGTACGACACGGTAGAGGTTTTGTCACGTCCCAAACTACCCCCTTGACGTGACTGGCACCTAGCTTATACTGCCCGCTAGGCGAACCAATTCCTGTACTCTTAACCTATTTAATAAGCATTGAGGGAAGCATGTACTAGTCCAAACGCATTAATTATTATTAAATACAAAATAACTATTCGACTAAACTCATAATTTATTTATAATCTAAAAGCACTCAAATACTAAATCTCTAACCCAAATTGCATACTAAGAATGTGGAGCATCTATAGAGTAATAGAAGTTTAAGTAACGGGCATGCAAACCCGAAAGAAATAATCGACATAAGATAGATAGAGCTGAAACAACGGCCTCCACGGATAATGCAGCGGCTCACCTCAGCAATAGGATCCACTCAACGAACTCGTCAGCCACTAGCTCTATCTCCCGCAACGGTCTCTGCATAGAGATACAGGTAAGGAGTGAGTTATACGTAAATATAACCCAGTAAGATCCTCGACCCGCTACTTTAAATACCTCTGGAATAAGTGTTAGAAAATACAAACACGCCACAACAGGAATGATATAGTAAATATGATAACTATACAATAACTCAATATATGTGTATCACTAGAGTTCTTAAGAATTAACCAACAAGAATACCTACCAAGGACTTATCATAAATGTAGTAAAAGAAATTTACCAACACACATACGGGTCCACAACGGCATCATAATGCCTCTAATATGTAACACATCACACACAATGCTCAATGAAGCATACACAATGCTCAGGTGATGTACAAAGGCATACACAATGCCCCAATATCATGGCGCACAGCCGTATCAAACTTAATATCATGGAGCACAGCCGTATCAAACTCAACACCATGGCGCACAGCCGTATTAAACTCAACATCATGGCACACAGCCGTATCAAACTATCAAACAACTTATAAAGTAATATTTTCTTTTTTGTTGTACCTTAATTAAATAATATATTTGCGGCTGGTCTAAGACCACCGATTCTGCCAAGCGCACGCTTGTCCCAACACATGGACCAGGCAGAGAATTTTTTATTTTTATTTTTTAAACGGGCTTTAGAAAAGCAAGTACCAAAGCTTAAAGTCTCACTTACCTCACTAAGGAAGTTTTTCAACCTTGTAACGTCTAGAACACCAACCAAACGGCCTCCAAAGGTCTCAATCTATACAAGATATTAATTAAAATATCAATTATATTAGCCGTAATCCAATCACAATATCCTTAACTTTCAAGCTTAGAGTTGTATCTTAATTTTCTACCTATTAAATATGATTACTCAATGTTCAATATACATATCCCGTATACTAATATTTATATCCCGAAATAATAATCTTAGTATAAAATAAAAATAGAAATGAAAATAAAAAGGAAATAGTATTACAGTGGCTTTGGGTATAAATCAACATTTCAAAATATTGTAAAAAATTTAGTTACTGTCTCCTTACGTTAGAAGCCACTATATATTCATTATTTAAGCTTCAATCATCATCACTATTGTAATTATATATATATATATATATATAATTAACTAATCATCATATCTCCTAATTGAAGATAGCAAAAGTGGAATTGCACAGATTCAAGTACTCTAACTCACATATATATATATATATATATATATCAACTAACTCTCAAATTATTACAAAATCATTATCCTACATTCCTTATTTGCCATCATTATTAGTGAATAAGAATAACGATAATTAAAGGGAACAATATGGTTAAGTATTACCTGAACGTGTGTCTTTCTAATTAATATGAACTCCAATGCCGTCAATGTGCACAATCTGACGTGCGCCCTTATTTTCTTCTGTTTTTGTTTCTATTTATTTAGTAAGACCTAAATAACACCTTTTCCTATACCTTAATTATTTGTACATGGGCCAATAAGGAAAATATATGAGTTCAGCCCACTTCTTTACCATTATTTATTGTCTCGTTATTTTATTATCCAACTTAATATGTGTAATGGTTAATAAGGTCCACTAACCATTTAAATAAATTTTAGAACTCTTAAGCTATTTAGTATATATAAAATTTTAGGTTATTACATTCTCCCCCACTTATCAAGCGTTCGTCCACGAACGAGTTAAAAAGTGTACCTGACATCTCAAACAAATGGGGGTACTTGCTTCGCATGTCTGCTTCAGACTCCCACGTAGATTCCTTTGTTGGATGGTTACGCCATAATACTTTCACTGAAGCAACATTTTTCGACCTCAATTGCCGCATTTGCCTATCAAGAATAGCTATCGGACCTTCTTCATAAGTTAAGTTCTCATCAAGCTCCACATCCTCTGGCTGAATCTTATTACTATCATCATGAACATATCGTCTAAGCATAGACACATGAAATACGGGATGAACCGCAGACAACCTTGGAGGCAAGGCAAGTTTATACGCCACTGACCCGATTCGATCTAAAACCTCATACGGACCAACATACCTCGGACTTAGCTTACCTTTGCGCCCAAATCTCATGACTCCTTTCATAGGGGACACCTTCAAAAAGACTTTTTCTCCTTTCATGAACTCCAAATCACGAACTCTCTTATCTGCATAGGATTTTTGTCTACTTTGAGCTGTCCGAAGTCGTTCTCGTATCAATGCAACTTTCTCCAAAGCTTGCTGAACCAAATCCGGACCCAATAGTTGTGCTTCACCAGGTTCAAACCATCCAACTGGTTAACGACACTTACGACCATATAAAGCTTAAAATGGCGCCATCTGTATACTCGACTGATAACTGTTATTATAAGCAAACTCTACTAACGGCAACTGATCGTCCCAATGACCACCAAAATCAATTGCACAAGCTCTAAGCATATCCTCCAAGATCTGAATAACTCGTTCGGACTGTCCGTCCGTTTGGGGGTGGAAAGCTGTGCTCAACTCAACCTGAGAGCCCAAAGACTTCTGAAAAGACTTCCAAAATTCAGCAGTAAATTGTGTGCCCCGATCTGATATTATAGAAATAGGCACACCATGAAGTCGAACTATTTCACGAAGATAAATGTCTGCTAACTGTTCTGCAGTGTGAGTAACTTGAACCGGTATAAAATGCGCGGATTTTGTGAGTCTGTCCACGATCACCCATACTGAATCATGTTTTTTAAAAGTACGTGGCAACCCAACTACAAAATCCATAGTAATCCTTTCCCATTTCCACTCCGGGATAATTAAATTCTGCATTACACCGCCTGGTTTTTGGTGTTCATATTTCACCTGCTGACAATTTAAGCAACTAGTTACATGTTTTAGAATATCATACTTCATACCTTTCCACCAGTACAATTCACGCAAGTCTTGATACATTTTAGTAGCACCTGGATGGATAGAGTAGTGGGAGCTATGGGCCTCTTCGAGAATCAACTGATTCACCTCTCCTACCATGGGGATACACAATCTACCATGTCGACGTAACACACTTTCGTATTCAATAGCAAATGACTTAACACCACCATTCTGCACTCGATCTCGGAGTTTAGCAAGATGGGAATCTTCAAATTGACGAGCCTTGACCTGTCCAACCAATGATGATTGTGCTACCAAACCCGCAAGTAATCTGCCTTGCAATGTATGGTCAATACGCACCCCCCGATTGGCCAATGTCTGAATATCCCTGACCATAGGTCGTTCTTCAGCAGTAAATCGAGCCAAGCTACCCATAGACTTTCTACTCATGGCGTCTGCCACCACATTCGCCTTCCCAGGATGATATAAAATAGTAAGATCGTAATCTTTAAGTAATTCTAACCACCGTCTATGCCTCAGATTTAGATCTCTTTGCTTGAATATATATTGCAGACTCTTGTGATCAGTGTAGATTTCACACGGCTTACCATAAAGATAGTGACGCCAGATCTTAAGTGCAAATACGATCGCAGCCAATTCCAGGTCATGAGTTGGGTAATTCTTTTCATGGTTCTTTAGCTGCCGAGAAGCATAAGCTACAACCTTGCCATTCTGCATCAGCACACAACCCAAACCGATTCGAGACGCATCACAATAAATAGTAAACCCTCCTGCACCTGTAGGTAGTGTCAAAATCGGAGTTGTAGTCAATGCGGTCTTCAACTTCTGAAAACTTTCTTCACACTCATTTGACCACTGAAATGCAACGCCCTTCTGAGTCAATCGAGTCAATGGAGTGGCTATCTTTGAGAAACCCTCAACAAACCTTCTGTAATATCCAGCTAGGCCTAAGAAGCTACGTATCTCTGTAGGAGTAGTAGGACGAGGCCAATCTCGAACTGCCTCTATCTTCTTTGGATCAACTTGAATCCCATCTCGTGACACCACATGTCCCAAAAAGGAAACTGTATCCAACCAAAATTCACACTTTGAGAACTTGGCATAAAGCTTTCTCTCCCTAAGTGTCTGTAGCACGACTCTCAAGTGTTGTTCATGTTCTGCCTCACTTCGAGAGTACACCAAAATGTCATCAATAAATACAATCACAAAATGATCTAAGAATGGCTTGAATACCCTATTCATGAGGTCCATAAATGTTGCGGGGGCATTAGTAAGCCCGAAGGACATCACTAAAAATTCAAAATGCCCGTACCTGGTCCGAAATGCTGTCTTGGATATATCCTCGGTCTTAATTCTCAGTTGATGGTAACCCGATATCAAGTCAATCTTTGAAAAGTGAGTTTCACCATGTAGTTGGTCTAATAGATCATCGATACGTGGCAACGGATATTTATTCTTGATCGTCACCTTATTCAGCTGCCTGTAATCAATACACATTCTCATCGTTCCATCTTTCTTTTTAACAAATAACACAGGTGCACCCCAAGGCGACACACTAAGCCTGATCAATCCCTTATCAAGTAGCTCTTGAAGTTGAACCTTTAGTTCTCTCAACTCCGCTGGAGCCATACGGTATGGAGGAATAGAGAAAGGTTGAGTTCCTGGCACCAAATCAATATTGAACTCAATTTCTCTTGTCGGAGGCAACCCGGGTAAATCTTCTAGAAACACATCAGCAAATTCTCGAACCACTGGAACACTATCAATAGTAACATCCTCCAACCGCGTATCATGAACGGTAGCAATAAAACCCAAACACCCATTATTAATCATTCGACGTGCTTTTACATAGGATATTATCTTTCCCTGAGCCAGAGGAGTTATGCCTTTCCACACTAAACATGGTTCTCCAGGAAAATCAAAACGTATAAGCTTGGAATGACAATCAACTGAAGCATAACATGACGCTAACCAATCCATACCCATAATTACGTCAAAGTCGGACATAGGCAATACTAGTAGATCAACCACGGTGTCCCTGCCGTGAAAAAATATCACACAGTCTCTATAGACTCTATCGACAGATATAGTCTCCCCCACTGGGGTCACCACAACATAAGGTACATTAAGATACTCAACTCCTCGTTCTAAGTATATGGAAAAAGATGGAGATACATATGAATGCGTAGAACCAGGATCAATAAGAGCATAAGCCCCATAAGAACCGATAGTGATAATACCTGTGACTACTGCATTAGATGCCTCAGCATCTTGTCTGGCCATAGCAAAGAATCTCGGCGGCCCACCCGCTCCCTGAGCAGTCTGTGCACCCTGTCGACCCTGTCCACGAGCAACCTGTGTAGCGGCTCTAGCTGGCTGAGTCTGAGTTTGTGTACCTGCAAACGTTCTCTGCGATTGTGGAGTAGCATGGCTAGTAGCAGAATATCCTCTAGGACAATACTTAGCAATATGTCCTTTTTGACCACAAGTAAAACAAGCCCCGTCTGTTCAGAAACAACGACCACTGTGATTTCTACCACAATTCGAACACCTCGGATGTTGACCTGATTGATATGAGCCGTTATCCTTCCCTTGTATCTGATGCTGCCTCTGTTTAGCTGGATAAGTACTCCTAGAAGACTGCACCACTAACTCTGACTGAGTAGGTCTGGACTGCCCACGATTAAAACCACTCTTTCCCCCAGATGGAGCTCCATTAAACCCGCCTGCATTACGAGCCTTTTTGCTTTCTCGCTCGGTCCTGTCCCTCTCTTGATAAGACTCGTAACGGAGAGCAGTATCCACTACCTCTTCGTACGAACCACCTCGAACATCCCTAACCAAAGGACCTCGATAACGATGCTCAAGCCCATCCACGAACCTCCTCACCTTCTCATGCTCATCTGCAACTAGAAAAGGTGCATAACTGACTAAATCAGTGAACCTGGCCTCATACTCCGTAACCGTCATACTGCCGTGGGGCAGTTGCTCGAACTGACGTCTCATGTCATCCCTCTTGCTCAGTGGGACAAACCTATCCATAAACATAGCTGAAAACTATGACCAAGTAATAGGTGGCAACCCTGCTCGTCTACCTCTCTGAACTGAATTCCACCATGACTCTGCAGATCCCGAAAATAGAAAAGTGGAAAATTCTACCCCGCGAGTCTCCTTAAGCCCCAAAGTGGATAGTATCTTTTCACAACGCTGAATGAACTTCTGGGGCTCAATAGAAGCCCGTGTAGCATCAAACTCTGGTGGCTTAAGATCCATGAAATTCTTAAGATCCCTAGACTGTCCTGTATTTGCAACTGGCTGAACGACCTGCTGAGGGGCCATATGAGGAGCTGCAACATTCAGTTGAACCTGTGCTTGTGCCTGCGAAGTAGTCTGGGGAGCTGGAAGTCCACCCTGAGTAGGAACTAACGCCTCCAACACATTCAACAACCTCACTACAACATCTGCATGTAAGGTAACAGTAGGCACTTGTTCTTGCACTCGATCTGGCATAGTAGCTTGGGATTGACCCGTGTTTACAACTTCAGGCTGAGGAGCAACCGGTCTACTAGTCTGAGCTCTAGTCTGATGAACTCCAACATGACCACCACCTCGGGTAGTACCCCGTCCAGCACCACGTCTAGCAGATGAAGGTGTGCGTGTCCTAGCCATCTGCGAAATAAACAATCCAAAGTCATACTCAAGTTATCTCAACGCACGATCAAGGAATGAAAGAAGGGAAAAAATCCTAAATGCTTAGTAGCCTCAAGGTCATAAGTATGGGCGCCTACATTCCCATGAACAAGACTCTACTAAACACTGCTCCATGACCCGGGACTTAAAGCATAGGCTCTGATACCAACTTTTTCACGTCCCAAACTACCCCCTTGACGTGACTGGCACCTAGCTTATACTGCCCGCTAGGCGAACCAATTCCTGTACTCTTAACCTATTATATAAGCATTGAGGGAAGCATGTACTAGTCCAAACGCATTAATTATTATTAAATACGAAATAACTATTCGACTAAACTCATAATTTATTTATAATCTAAAAGCACTCAAATACTAAATCTCTAACCCAAATTGCATACTAAGAATGTGGAGAATCTATAGAGTAATAGAAGTTTAAGTAACGGGCATGCAAACCCGAAAGAAATAATCGACATAAGATAGATAGAGCTGAAACAACGGCCTCCACGGATAATGCGGCGGCTCACCTCAGCAATAGGATCCACTCAACGAACTCATCAGCCACTAGCTCTATCTCCCGCAACGGTCTCTGCATAGAGATGTAGGTAAGGAGTGAGTTATACGTAAATATAACCCAGTAAGATCCTCGACCCGCTACTTTAAATACCTCTGGAACAAGTGTTAGAAAATACAAACACGCCACAACAGGAATGATATAGTAAATATGATAACTATAAAATAACTCAATATATGTGTATCACCAGAGTTCTTAAGAATTAACCAACACGAATACCTACTAAGGACTTATCATAAATGCAGTAAAAGAAATTTACCAACACACATACGGGTCCACAACGGCATCATAATGCCTCGAATATGTAACACATCACACACAATGCTCAATGAAGCATACACAATGCTCAGGTGATGTACCAAAGGCATACACAATGCCCCAGTATCATGGCGTACAACCGTATCAAACTTAATATCATGGCGCACAGCCGTATCAAACTCAACACCATGGCGCACAGCCGTATTAAACTCAACATCATGGCACACAGCCGTATCAAACTATCAAACAACTTATAAAGTAATATTTTCTTTTTTGTTGTACCTTAATTAAATAATATATTTGCGGCTGGTCTAAGACCACCGATTCTTCCAAGCGCACGCTTGTCCCAACACATGGACCAGGCAGAGAATTTTTTATTTTTATTTTTTAAACGGGCTTTAGAAAAGCAAGTACCAAAGATTAAAGTCTCACTTACCTCACTAAGGAAGTTTTTCAACCTTGTAACGTCTAGAACACCAACCAAACGGCCTCCAAAGGTCTCAATCTATACAAGATATTAATTAAAATATCAATTATATTAGCCGTAATCCAATCACAATATCCTTAACTTTCAAGCTTAGAGTTGTATCTTAATTTTCTACCTATTAAATATGATTACTCAATGTTCAATATACATATCCCGTATACTAATATTTATATCCCAAAATAATAATCTTAGTATAAAATAAAAATAGAAATGAAAATAAAAAGGAAATAGTATTACAGTGGCTTTGGGTATAAATCAACATTTCAAAATATTATAAAAAATTTAGTTACTGTCTCCTTACGTTAGAAGCCACTATATATTCATTATTTAACATTGCTTCAATCATCATCACTATTGTAATTTTATTTATATATATATATATATATATAATTAACTAATCATCATATCTCCTAATTGAAGATAGCAGAAGTGGAATTGCATAGATTCAAGTATTCTAACTCATATATATATATATATCAACTAACTCTCGAATTATTACAAAATCATTATCCTACATTCCTTATTTGCCATCATTATTTGTGAATAAGAATAACGACAATTAAAGGTAACAATATGGTTAAGTATTACCTGAACGTGTGTCTTTCTAATTGGTATGAACTCAACTGCCGTCAATGTGCACAATCTGACGTGCGCCCTTATTTTCTTCTGTTTTTGTTTCTATTTATTTAGTAAGACCTAATAACACCTTTTCCTATACCTTAAATATTTGTACATGGGCCAATAAGGAAAATATATGAGTTCAGCCCATTTTTTTACAATTATTTATTGTCTCAGTTATTTTATTATCCAACTTAATATGTGTAATGGTTAATAAGGTCCACTAACCATTTAAATAAATATTAGAACTCTTAAACTATTTAGTATATATAAAATTTTAGGTTATTACAGGTTTTTGTGGGTCAGCCAGTTCAGTTGCATTACCATCTTCGCATGGGGTTTCAGGTACTCATGGGTCTCAGAGTACTCGCATTGTTCAGTTCCCACATCCACGTCAGCAGATAAGTCGTTTTGAATGTGGGGATTTAGCCACAGGGTGAGAGATTGTTCCAGAATTCAGGCAGGTGTGTTATAGCAGAGTATTTAGGTGAGTAGAGGGCACCCAAGAGGGGGAAGCGCGACCCACTGATGTGTTTCATATAGTATGTTGGAGGCTGTTGTGCTAGATATTATCATAGGGGTATATTTTGATGGGTTACAGAGGGGCACCATTTGCATTTCACTATATTTCTGTTGGTCGGGACGAGTTTCCCTTATTTGTTGCTTATTCGTGAGTAAGTTTCATGCTTTGCACTCTATTTTTCATGCTTGCTCCTGTTGGGAGATTTCTATGAGTGGTAACCGTGTCTATCGCTATTTTATTCATCATTGAGAGTGGTGAGACTAGAAGTGAGTCCTTGTTGTTCATCATGGTAGGCTTAACGTGATTTTTCTAAGTATTTTATTTACGAGTTGTGATTTGATACTCCATTGAGATCTGAGTTAAGTGAGCGTTATGAATTTGTTCGCCGAGATGAGTTAGCGGGAGATTTCAATTGATATGATATATATTCGACATGCGATATAGAGTTGAGGGCGAGACCCTCGTGATCTTTTGTGATTTGATATGTTTGGGACGAGCTGAGTACCGCGGTGGAAGTTATATCAGAATGGGATCCTTGTGATTTGTTCATATGCCTTGCTTCTTCCTTGCTATATTTCTCTTTTAAGTCAGTATTGATGGAGAGTTATTCCTATGTGTTTCTTTAGTTTAGCTTGCGGGATATGTTCCTAATGGTGTTAGCTGTGGCTCGGCGATTTGGGTGTCTAATGATGAGGTCTTCGTGCTTATTGCATCATTTTAAGTATTTTGGGGCTTGGAAACAAATTTCTTTAAGATGTGAGACTAATTGCCAATGTTGAGTTGATTTCGGGCATCTATTGTGATCAAAGTGTTATTTTTAGCCCATGTGTGATGTGCTATAGTGTGTGGCCGTGCCTTATGGATATAGTCATGAGTTAATGCAGCTAGTTGAGGCTAATGCCGGGTATGAATTTAGAATCGGGTCATTTGGAAATGAGTGGAAGGTGAGAAATTGAGGTTTGAGGCTCATCGATGGTAATGGGAAGGCTATATTGAAGTTGTGATTGTGCCATCAAACTTATGTAAGTTGGGGTGATGTGGGATCGCCCGCGGGTGTGTGTTGGAAGCGTGCAATCAGTGATTGGATGAGTTCGAGATGAATCTTGGCACGTTCGAGGACGAACGTATATTTCAAGAGGGGGAGAATGTAACGACCTGACCGGTCGTTTTGTGAATTGAGACTTCATTCGGTGGCATAAGGTCATGAACAACTTCACATTAGGTATACCCACATGCGTGCATGGTTTGATTCAGTTATCGGATAATCCGTAGTCGAATTGGGAGGCAAATTTCAATTTTTGAAGTTTAAATGAGGGGAGTTGACCGAAGGTTTGACTTTTGTGTAAACGATCTTGAAATGAGTTTTGGGTGATTTCAACAGCTTCGTATGATGATTTTGGACTTAGGCACGCGTCCAGAATTGGTTTTGGAGGTCTGTAGAGTAATTTGAGGTAATTTGGCAAATGTTAGAACTTCGGCGATTTCGGCCGATAGGTGAAAATTTGATATCGGGATCGGAACGGATTTCCAAGAATGGCTATAGGTCCGTCGTGTCATTTATGATTTGTCTGCAAAATTTCACGTCATTCCGGGTTGAATTGATAGGTTTCGACGCGAGTCTTGATAATTGAAGTTTTGAAAATTTATAAGTTGATTTCTTGGTTTGATTCGTCGTTTTGGTGTTTTTTTATGTGATTTGAAACCTCGAGCGAGTCCGTGTTAAGTTATATGACTTGTTTGTGTGATTATAGGGGGTCCCGGGGGCCTCGGGTGGGTTGCAGATAAACTTCGGGTCAATTTTCTTCATTTTGCACAGTTGAAATCTGCCTTCTGGTTTTCTTCTATGCGATTTCATAGAAGCAATAGCGATCGCATAGTGTTTCTTTTACCCGCCTATTTTTCCTTCATCGCGATCGCAGTGATTCTTTCGGGATCGCGATGTGTCTCTGTTGGTCGCCCCAAATTTTGTTCTTCGCGTTTGTATTCTCCAGTACGCGATCGCGTAGCTTCCTCTTCTCCTTCTCCGCGTTCGCGACCTCTTTGTCGCTTTCGCAATGAACAACCTGGGAAGCTTTCCCTTTTCTTCTTCGCGATCGCGTGTGCTTTTCCGCGATCGCGATTCATTAGATACCTGGGCAGAATATAAGTTTCCAAAACCGGGGGTTTCACCATTTTTAACAAATTTTGACTTCTAGAGCTCGGTTCTTGGCGATGTTTGATGGTTTTTTCACAAAAATCGAATGGGTAAGTATTCTTCAACTAGAATTGAATATATTCCATGAATTAGTCCTTGTTTTTATCATTTAATTTGTATTTTGGGTTGAGGAAATTGTGGGTTTTGAAAGGAAATTTCTAAAATGAAAAATCATGATTTGAGGGACCAAATAATATCGTAACTAGATAAATATTGTATGGTTGAACTCGTATCAGAATAGGTATTAAGATTTTGTAAAAATTGAGGGGTTCTGAGGTGCGGGCCTGGGGGTCGATATTTCTAATATAATTTTGTAAAGATTGAAACTTCATTATTCGGAATAGTTCCTTATACGTTTTATGTGTATTTTGAAGTTGTTTTAGTTGATTTTGAGCCGTCCGGACGAGAGGTTCACTTTTGAGTACCGGGTTGTCGTCTTTGAGGTAAGTATCTTTCCTAACCTTGTGTGGGGGAACTACCCCTTAGGATTGAGTCTTCTATGTTGATTGTAGCCCGCGTACGCGAGGTTACGAGTGCGTACTCAGACTTATTTGCAAATAGGTTGGCCTTTTAGGATTTTAAGGTCCTTATATTCCCCATGTATGAATTGTAATTGTTATATCTGAGTTCCTGATTGCTAGTTTCATCTCCTCCTGCTCAAATTAGAAATTACTTGCTTAGTGTTCCTTTGTTTCTTATTTGATCTTAATTGACTTAAAAGAAGACTTTGCCTTTCCTACCGTTATGCTATACCTTCCTTCATACACTATCTATTTGACTAAAACTAGTATAATCTCGCCCTATAATTGTTTAGCAGTAATTAGAATATCTATACGTTTGTGTCAAGCATGCCTGTGAGTCGTACATTATGATTTCTATGATTTTCCCTTAAGTTCTACTTAGGTTTAGTTGATAATCGTCCATGTTGATGGTATTTCCTTGATGTTGCCTATCACTAAGCATTGTTCAAGATGAGTTTATTCTGTGAAGCTAATTGTCTAAGTGAGATTGGTTATAGCTGCTTCATTTATTGGGAAAGTATATTTGAAAATCACGTATCTTGAAAGAACTATGTTTTAATGATTTCTCTTTCTAAATATATATATATATATATATATATATATATATATATATATATATATACACACACACACACACACATTCGGAGAAAGTATGTTTCAAAGAGGATTTTTCTATACTGAAATGACTATATCTTCAAAGCTTTCAATATAAACTGCTGCTTAAAATTTTTCACCAATTTATTGGGTTTATTGGCTAAGGTCTGATGTGAACAAACTGACGCAGTGCTGAGTTACCAATGTGTTTATTGTGTGGTGGTTTTTTCGTTTTGGCTCGTATTTTTTGTCCATTCTTCTTGTAATATTGTGCTTTTCCGGTGATTAGTTTTCGGTAATTCCTTCTGCATTATATTGTCATGTTGTTAATTATATCTTAAAATCTTTAGATAGATATTATGTTCGTTCATTTCTATATTGATGTGTGTTTGATTTATTAGACCAGTGGTGTCTTGACTAGTCCTTGTCACTACTTCACCGATGTTAGTTTTGATACTTACTGGGCACCGTTGTGGTGTGCTCATACTACACTTCTGTGCATTTTTGTGTGCATATCCATGTAATTATTGTTAGTGGCTGCGCGGATCATCGTTGAGGAGACTCAAGGTAACCTGCTGCTGCGTTCGCAGGCTTCAGAGTCACCTTCTTGTATTTATTATTCATACCCTATTGTATTCATTCCGAACAGTGGTAATTAGAGATTTTTGAGAAAATTCGTAGAGCTTATGACTTGTATTACCGGTTTTGGGAACATTATAATTCTGTCAAGATTTCTATATCGAGACTGTTAGATTTTTTATTTATTATTGTTGTTATTCTTTAAATGTTAGGCTTACCTAGTCCCTAAGACTAGGTGCCATCACGATACCCAACGGAGAGAAATTTGGGTCGTGACAATTACGTGGTACAATTCTATTCTTTACAATTTACTCAGCTCTCAACTAGCAAGTTCCCTCCGTAACCGAAGTATACACATAGATACAGTGGGTTTCATCAAAGAGGTTGTCATAATTCAAATAAGGAGAAAACCCTCAAATACACTGGCTTCTAGCCAAATATTACGCACGATTTCATGAGGATAATATATATATATATATATATATATATATATATATATATATATAGGAAATGCCGGAGCATATGGCCCGATCCAACATAAAAGTAAAATGTGCACTGCCGAAGGGTCGAACGACGCGAACCATTGATGCATCTATTAACCTGCCGAGGTGAACGGCCCGCTCCCATAAGAGTGTGGTACATAAATTCTATCGAGGCGAACAACCCGATCCCATAAGAGTGGTAGAAGGAAATACCCCGCTCGCGAATCATACATGCGATGCTGTTACATATAGGTTTCTCAAGCTATTATAATATTCCTCAATTCCTTTCGAAATTACGAAGTTCGAACGAAACCTTTAAAATCTTAAAATTCTTAAAATTTCAACTCCTCTAAAAACATTTAATAAGAAAACGCAATCTCGCTTCCTCTCAAGGCAAACAATAAACATAAATCAATAACAAAATCAACAAGGCATGATGTAAGCATTAAACTACCCGCACATAGGCATAACTAATAGCTACGTATGGACTCTCATTACCTCGTGCCTACGTAGCCCCCATAAATAGTAGCACATAATTAATTATTTTACCTATGGGGACAATTCCCTCTGAAAAAGGTTAGAAATGAGACTTACCTCGCTCTGCAACAAAATTCAAGATTCCAATAAACCTTGGCTTCGCGAATTCGCGTATGAAAGCCTCAATTCTAGTCATAAACAATTCAAAATACTCAATACAAATCGTAGGAATTAATTTCATATGAATTTACTAATTTTTTGGATTAAAATCCAAAATTTAACGCAAAAATTGCCCGTGGGGCCCACGTCTCGAAATCCGACGAAACTCACAAAATCCGACAACCCATTCCGATACGAGTTCAACCATACAAAAATTATCAAATTCCGACATCGGATTGGCTTTGAAATCTTAAGTTTTCGTTTTTGGAAGGTTTGCTAAAAATCTGATTTTTCTTCCATAAATTCATGGATTCATGATGTAAATGAGTATGGAATCATGAAATATAATCAATATAGGATAAGGAACACTTACCCCAATGTTTCGCGTGAAAATCACCCAAAACTCGCCCAAGAACCATGCTCCAAAAATCCAAAACGAAATGAAGGAAATGAACATTTTTGGTCCTTAAGTTTCTGCCCATCCATCACTAAAAGTCCATTTTCGTCACTAAACGTCGTCACTAAAAGTCCACTAGAAACAACTTTACCAGCCCTTATTCAATCGATCATAACATTCTGTACAAATGTCTAAATGATGACTAATTTAACTTTCATGAAACTAGAATCAAAGGGTTACAACTTTCATGTTTTGCAAATTTTCATATTCCTTATATATTTCGAGATATAAGCTCCCAAAGTAAGTTCCTCGCATCAGAAATGTCTGGGGAAATTGCAAAACAGCTTTAGCAGCCTTCATTCAGTCGATCATAACATCCTGCACAAATATCCAAATAATTAATGGTTTATCTTTATGGAAACTAGAATGCAAGGGAAACAACTTTTATGTTTTGTAAATTTTCAGATTCCTTGTAGATTTCGAAATATAAGCTTCCAAATTCAGCTCCACGATTGCACCAGTTGCTGTCAAAACAGCTTCTGCAGAAATTTCAGCAACTTCAACAATGTGCCAGACGATCCGAACCCTATCCGAAACTCATTTGAGCCACTCAGGACCTTGCCCGAATATACAAATAAGTCTCGTAACATAACACAGAACTGCTCGAGGACTTACATCACATCAAACAACATCAAAACTACGAATCACGCATCGAATCGAATTATGAGTTTTCAAATCTTCCAACTTCTATATTTTGCGCCGAAACATATCAAATCAATCCGGAATGACATCAAATTTTGCACACGAGTCATAAATGACATAATGGATATGTTTCAATTTTCAAAATCGGATTCCGACCCCGATATCAAAAAGTTAACTCTTGGTCAAACTTCTCAAAAACCTTCAAATTTCTAACTTTCGCCAAACGACTCCAAAATGACCTACGGACCTCCAAATCCACTTCCGATCGCGCTACCAATACCAGAATCACCGTACGGAACTATTCCCATACTCGGAACCCCCAACGAACATCGATAACATTGAAATGCACTTCAACTCAAATTTATGAAATTTTTCTAAAATGCTAACTTCCATAATAGGCGCGGAAATACTCTCGGGTCATCAAAAACCCAATCCGAACATACACCCAAGTCCAAAATCATCATACGAACCTGCTGGAACCTTCAAAGACCGATTCGAGTTCGTTTACTAAAAAATCCAATCTTAGTCAATTCTTTCAAAGGTTTCCAAAATGAGAATTCTTTTTCCAAATCGACTACGAACTTCCCGAAATTCAATTACGACCACGCGTACGAGTCATAATACCTGAAATAAAGTTGCTCGTGACCTCAAACTGTCGAACGACACGCTAGAGCTTAAAACAACCTGTCGGTTCGTTACATATGCACAATCCATTAACTCATCCATTTTAAAGTAAAACTAATGAATAGTATAATAAACACTAAGCAATCAATACCAAAGGTTTGATCCAGTTGGAAAAACTTTTGATTAATCAAATCATTGCTCATACGAAACATGAGAAATTGTAGGTCAACCAAGAATAATATCAAATATTTAAAGAGAATTATTAGACTTCTAATAACGTAGAGCAAGACGATACAATTTTGAATCTATTGAAAATAATTCTAATAGAATCGAACCGCAGACATGCTATCGTACACAAATGATAAACACAAAATAGGTAAAATGATAATGAATCATTTTTACCAAAAAGGATACACGAGGATATCATTACCATACTAACTTCTTTCGTAAATGTGAGGAAATATCTTCAAGATGATGGTCAATATTCTCCAGACAGGTTTCCAAAATACTTTCTATCACAAGCAATCTAATGACACGTGTTCTGCTTTGTGCTCTAGTTTTTCTTTTTCATGAGAATTTAAAAAAAAATTCATGCCATTTTTTTTCTATTTCAGTCCACTTTGTTGCAGGTTTGCATCTAAAATTATCCTACTAGATCAAAGCAATTATTTCTTGCATACATTAATCCATAATTTAGAATGTCAACCAAAAATCTTTTGTGGCACTATAAAGAGATATTATGGGATCAGGTATACAAAAATATTTGTCATAAGAATAGAGAGTCGGTAATATCTTGGTACTTTATTCCATCGTTGGACTTACTAATTTTCTCCTTACTTCACATTATTTTGCATGTGAAGATGAAGGTTAATTCTCCATCATACTCCTTTTCAAACTGATCATCTTCTAAAGGATTAATAATGCTTGACATGCTTTTGGTTAGTATTACCACAAAAATATGCTCTCGTAAATGCATCTTTGGAAAAAATAATCGTCAAATGATAAACATGAATTCGTTTCAAATGATAACAAGTCTTGGGCATAAGAATGTGATTAAAAAAACCTTCAATTCCAGAGAGAGGCTAGAGAATAATAATGTTATGCAATTTTCAAACCATTTAAAAAATATTTCAACTTCCATACAAAAATAGTTTACAAACTTTGTAATATGCACATGAAAAATGATGTTCTAACAAAACTGTAACGACCCGGTCGGTCGTTCCGTAGAATTTGCTTTATTATTGCTGTTATTGCCATGTCATAGGTTTGTTATGCTTATTATGATGTGTTAGAGTCGGTTGTCTCGGGTTCAGAATGGCTGTAGTGAGAATTGAGACACTTAGTCTCTAAAAATAGCTTTGTAGTTGGAAAAGTCAACTGAGAGTTGACTTATTGGTAAACATCTCGGAATGTGGATTTTATGGCTCGGATAGCTTCGTTAGGTGATTTGGGACTTCGAAGTGTGTTCAGAATATTTTTGTGATGTCCGTTATAGAATTAGGCTTGAATTGGCAAAAGTTAGTTTTTGACGATTTCCGGTCGGCAGTGGAAAATAAGCTATCGGTAAGTTGGAACAGGTTCGTAATGTCATTTTGGATATATGTGCAAAATTTCAGATCAATCGGATGTGTTTTGGATAGTTTCGGCATCGTTGGTGGAATTTAGAAATTTCAAAGTTCATAGGCTTGAATTCGATGTGATTTAGTATTTTTGCATTGTTTTTGTTGAGTCGAAGGCTCGACTAGGTTTGTGTGATGTTATGGGATGTGTTGGTATGTTTTGGTTGAGGTATCGAGGGTCTCGGGTGAGTTTTGGGTGGTTTCGGACCATTTCTAGGCCATTTCTCGTTGCTGGTTTTTGGCTTCAAAGGTGTACAATGCGATAGCATTGATTTGGATGTGTTAGCATAGAGAAAATTTGGAAAAATCTAGTTGTGCTATGCGATCGCACAAAGCTTCCCGCGATCACATAGAGTAAAATTTCTGCTGCACTGTCCCGACTTTGGAAGCTTATAATTCACAATCTATAAGGAATTTGAAGATGATCTAGAAATGAAAGTTGTAGCTCTTGATGTCTAGTTTTCAGAAAATTGAGCCAATTGTAATTTGGAGTTTGTAAAAAAATTATGACCATTATACTAGAGGCTACCCGTAAGAGTTGGAGAAGGCTGTTGGAAAATTTGTTCTATGCGATCGCATAGGGTTAAATAAGGGCTGGTAAATTTTGTTCATCGTGAACTCACTCCTAGAGTCGCGATCGCGCAGTGTCCGGACATGGGAAGTATAAATTAAAACCCTCCGCGACCATATTCCACTTTTTCACCATTTTTGAACGGGAAGAAGCTTTTGAGGTGATTATTAAAAGAGGAAATCATTGTTCTTCATTGAGGTAAGGATTTTGGACCCTAAAACTCGATTATATGTGATTAAAGATCAAATTATCCGTGTTGAATTTATGAAAATCAGTAGAAAAAGATGAAGTTAGGGCTGGAGATTATGAGATATTTTAGGGATGATTTGAGGGGTCAAACGAACTCCGATTTTAGCATTCTTTATATGTACGAACTCGTGAGATGATGAAGAACAGTTTGGTATAAAATATGTGGAGTTCCGAGATGCAGGCCCGGGGGTCGGGTTTTGTGCTAAAATTGGTATTTTTCAGTTGGAATTCATTCCCTTAGCGTAATTTAATGATAAAAATCTGATCTTGGTATATTTGGAGCACTCGGAAGTTGATTCGAGAGGCAAGCGGGTTGCAGAGTAGCTTTTCGGGCTAGTTTGAGGTAAGTAATGTCTTTAAATCCTGTCTTGAGGGTATGAAACCCCGGACTTTACATCCTTTCTCGGATTTAGTGTGACGCACACACTGAATGACGAGTGTAGGGCGTGCACGAATTGGAAATTTTGAAAAATATTCCATTTTAGGCAACTATTGAGTTGCGAAACCGCTTTTAAAGCATATGAGTTATAATATTACTATGTTTTGATATGTTTGGGATGTAAGCCATGTTTGGGGCCTAGTGCCGATCTGTTTTAACCCCTTGGGGGCTATTTTACTGATATTCCTCACTTTGAAACTATGATTTTACACTCAGTATTTCTTATGAAACTGTCGTCACTCCTATTTGATGATATTACTATTCTTGAAATGAAATACTATTTTTGGGTCGAGAACCTCATTTTATTCATGGCCCGAGTGGCATGCTGAGAGTGTCTGACTGAGTAAGGTCGAGGGCCAATGTGTGAGGATGTTATGATATGAGAGAGGCCGAGTGCCTGAGAGTGATTTATGCCATGATGTGGCTTATTTATAGAGCTTGGGTTGTAGGAGCCCCTCCGTAGTCTGTACACAACCCCAGTGAGCGCAGGTACCTACTGAGTGCGATGCCGAGTGTTGAGTGATTGGGAGGCATGAGTGACAGTGAGGTTGCCCGTGGGGCTGATAATGAGTGATGGTGAGGTGCTGAGGGAAATGTTACAAGTGATGATTATGGCCCGAGGGGCAGTTTTATGATGATATTTTACTGAGTTTTTGACTATGATTCACTTTATTTTCAAACTGATATTACTGAGAGTTTTACTGAGAAATATTGGAAAAATATATTTGTTTCAAGGGATTTTTATGGAAACTGGTTTTCTAAATTATGTATACTGTTTTGAGACTTGATGTTTTACTGTTTTGTGGATTGGTGTTTTGTGTTGTGTGTTTCATATACTTCAGACTGTGATTTATTTTCATTACTACTGAGTTGGCGTACTCATCATTACTCCCTGCACCCCTGTGTGCAGATCGAGGTACTGGTTCGGAGCATTAGTCGTCTGAGTTCATTGTCATCAGTGTTTGGGATTTCACGGTAGCTGTCCAGCGTCCGCAACTTTTCCACTTCCCTTCTTCATATTGTACATAGTATTTGATTCATATACATTATTGTTACATCAGCATAGTTAGTTTATTTCTTAGATGCTCGTGATCGGTTGACTCCAGTCTTAGGAGATTTGTTTAGACTGTTAGATTATTATTGGGGCGTAAAGACTTAAAGAAATTATTTTATATTCTGTTTGCTGCTTATTATTGATTTTTAAAATATTATAATAAACAAATGAGTAGTTATGTGATGGTTGGCTAGCCTAGTTCTACGATAGGCGCCATCACGACCTGTTAGGATTTGGGGTCGTGACAAGTTGGTATCAGAGCTCTAGGTTACATAGGACTCAACGGTCATGAGCAGGTTTAGTAGAGTCTTGCAAATCGGTACGGAGACGTCTGTACTTATCTTCGAGAGGATACAGAATCCTTAGGAAACATTCCACATTCTTGAATTCTTATCGTGCAGATCCATTTATTAAGCCAAAAGCGTAACTCTTTGAATTCCTTTTATGTATTCGAATGCGCACGCGAGCGCTTAGTATCAAATGTGCGTCGGCGGCTTGTGACTTCCATGGGTGAGATGTGATTTTTAACATGTTAATAATGGGCCAGTCGGAAGGACTTGAAGCCGGATTTTGTCTGTGGCTTGAGTGTTGAGATTTCATTCGGGTGAGCACATGAGTTGGGGGACTTATATGTCCGTTTGTGTCTTTATTGATGGAACTTTGTGACTAGATGACTACATGGTGAGTGTGATCGGATAGTTAGATGTATTCAGGTTGTTTCATTGTGACCAAAATGAATTGGTGGGAGATGTGGAAAGAACCATTGATTATTTGACTTCTGTATTGAGTTAGAATATGGGTTCGAGTTATGAGTATTGAAGGATCTCTCGTGTAGTTTAGTTGTGGAGTGAAGTGGGTTTTCCTGTTATGTTCTAAGTTCTTGTGATGTCTTTTGAGCTGACAAATGCCCCAACAGCGTTCATGTAATTGATTGACGGTGCATGCGGCTGTGTTATAACTCCTTTGTTATTGTGTTCATGGATGACATATTGGCGTACTCGCGTAGCCAGGGGTAGCATACTCAGCATTTGATTATGGTATTACAAGGATATAGGGAGGAGAAACCTTGTGCGAAGTTCTCCAAGCGTGAATGTTTGGCACAGTTCAGTAGCATTCTTGGGACACGTGGTGTCCAGTGAAGGTATCCATGTGGTCAGACGAGTGTGAGTAGAGCTTCCAGAAGCTCAAGATTTCCTTGACCACAACTCCAGTGTTAGTATTGCCATCAGCTTCAGGTTCTTATACCGCTTATTGTGATGTCTCGAGGGCAGGAATTAGTTGTGTTCTGATGTAGGAGGTAAAGCGATTGAGTAATAGCTATGATCTTCGGAAGTGTATAGAGAGATATCAGTTTGAGGCTAAGCAGGCATGGGTATCTCCTGCGGGTTGTCCCGAGGTGTGTGGTCCTTATGTTGATCTGTAGTAAATTCTCGTCTACCAGTAAATGATGTATGTTGTAATTTGAGTTTAGATTGCTTGTGGAAGCTGGCATGACTATTTCAATGGTGGATGCGAGATTTGTATTCGATTTGAGGGTTAGATGGTTTGGGTCATATGAGCCTATGAAGGATCTAGTTGCCTCTCCCCACAGTATGGTGGCAGTGATAGCGTATGGGCATTGTGAGTTACTGTTTGTCTTGGTCGTTGGCTTTGAGCCAAGTGGGGGAGTTCGCTAATGATAAGTTGATTACATGATTATGTGTTGTATTGGTTTTGGTGCAAGGTATATTGGTGAATCAGTTATGACCTGCAGAGGTGGAGTCTGGAAATGACTCGAGTAATAGAAATTTCTTCGATACAGGTTGTAATGTACTTTACGGGTAATGGACTTTGTTGAATGATTGAGTTGTGCTTGAAGGTAGTGTGTGAATGTGTTTGCTTGTTGCTTCAATGTGTGGTTACTTATACTAGTACGTGGTTTGCAAGCGGGGTCAGGTTGTTGTGTTTACTGTGTCAGGGTAATTGAGATTTGTGTAGAGTGGAAGACTCTCCAGAATGGTTCCTATGAGTTCAAGGTTATACGTAACATTTGGGGATCTTCAAGAGGTGTGATTGGCTAGAAACTGAGATGTATGTGGAAGGTGTCAAGGCTTGTGGTGTAGTTACATTATTATGGATTCTATCCCTCAGTATCAGGAAGGGAAGGTAATGACTTAAATTCGCAAGAAGTCTCTTCAGGGTAAGTATTTCTAATGTGGTGCTTTGGGGATGTTTGAGAGACTATCCAGTGACTTATGAGCCTTAAATAGTATATTTTATGCCCGAGTTTCGTACGGTGAGTCGGGATTGAGAATTGCGGTATTATGGCAAGAAGAAGTATCAATTCGAAGGTAAGTCAAAAGGAACTTGAATGGATAGGACAACTTGGTAGTAGGTCGGATCGGCATGATAAACAATAACGGATATGATTAGTTCGGTGGGTGTTATGAAGTAATGAGTTGTTACAGGTGTTTCTTTCAATTCTCTTGGGATTTGGTGGCATGCGTAGCTTGGTCGAGTTAGAAGGATTCGGTCCTGACGATTGGTGTGTACAAATGTGATACGGAGTTCTTGAGGGTTTCTACCACGGTTAGAGATGTATATTTTCTATTGGCGTGAGGGGAATGTGATGTATAGTGATTTTGCTTCTAGACGGGATCAAGTGGGAAGTTCTTATACTTATCATAGGATGGCGTAGTGTATGCGGTATGTGGTGTAGAGTTGAGAAATTGCATATATGAAATTCTTAGACAGCATCGGCAGTTTTAGACGACTATGTAGATGATATCACTAATTGGTATGACTGGACGAGGGTATACATTCTGAAACGATAATGTGTCGAGTTAAGGGTGCTTCATTGGAATTATGACACTATCTTGTTGGATCGACTGCGGATATTCAAGGTTGCTTGGTGACACAAAATAATTATGGGGGTATCCCTTGTCGAATGAATGATTGAGTATTAGAGACATGTTATATATCTGAGTGGTGGAGTTGGGATCATATATGGTAAATTTGTGCGCTTCATGGACTTTGAGACTAAGAGTTCTAATAAACAGATTATTTTGTGGTTTTGAACTATGAGGATGCGAGCAAAGCTAGTCAGGCGTTAGTATATGTCATGATTCCATCATTTTGAACCGTTGGAGAGTTATCTACCTGATGTGGATGACTAGAGTTGATTTAGAATTATTGGTAGGCCAGTATGGGTGTGTATTCTACACTAAGTCGGAATTGTTGACCCTGAATTGCTATTGTTGAGGTATGTACCATTCGATTGTCATTGAGCTTATTCGTGTTTTGGAGTGACTTTCGGTGTTTCGAGGAGATGTGATTGTTGGTTATGTGTGCATAGGGTGCGGTTCTATCTGGGCTTGATAGCGATATTTGAGTAAGTTATGTAATTGGGTGTTGCAGGATTGAGACGTATTGGTTATGGTCTTTCTGATTCGGGTGGCATGGTATCGTCCGATTTCCTCCGTGGTTATGGCAATTCACTTTGAGTAATTGATGTCGAATTTTGCATGTCTATTGATTTGAGCAAGGTGGCTTGGAGTATTTCATGTGGTCCAGCGGTTGGATGGGATCACGCTTTGCAGCGGAGTTAGGTAGAGGTATGATCCTTGGTGTCAGATTCATGTGTTCTGATTTTACGGTGTGTGCCAGGCTTTTAGCACGATGTGGTAATGGTAAGTGTTAGTGGCAGGATATTCCTCTCGTGTGAGTATTCTTTAGTTTATGAATTGAGCTCTTGGTATGTTGTTATGGAGTGCACGAGTTGCACAAGTTATGGCTCTGGATGGTATAGATGCTGATCAGACGAATGGTTGCTGGTTTCTACGTGTTTCTTTCATCATCGGCACCATATGAAGGTGTGAAAGTGAGGCTTTGTTTGATAAGAGGTTATTTACCGGTATTGGGTTGTTATGATCAGCGATTGGGATTAGGAGTCATCGCTTTGAGTGTTGAGTCATGCGGTATATTATGTGATTTCATCTTGTGTTGCGGATATGGCTTGATACAGCGTGTTCAGACTATTTCAGCTTATAGTCATGGAAATTTGATCTTGTGAATGGACTCAGAAGTGGAAAATTAGTTCTAAGGTTTATGGGTCAGGATCGGACTTCGAAATTTCAACTGTGTTGTGCTATTAGAACTATATGGGATAAGGTGACGTAGAATTACCTCCGAATATGTGCATGGTAGGTTACACAGCAATTTTGGTGGTGTTTGGAACAACTCTGGGCATGTTCGAGTATGAACGTATGTTTAAGTGTTGGAGAATGTAACGACCCGGTCGGTCGTTCCGTAGAATTTACTTTATTATTGTTGTTAATGCCTTGTCATAGGTTGGTTATGCTGATTATGATGTGTTAGAGTCGGTTGGCTCGGGTTCAGAATGGCTGTAGTGAGAATTGAGACACTAAGTCTATAAAAATAGCTTTGTAGTTGGAAACGTCAACTGAGAGTTGACGTATTGGTAAACAATCTCGGAATACGGATTTTATGGCTCAGATAGCTTCGTTAGGTGATTTGGGACTTAGGAGTGTGTTCGAAATATTTTTGTGATGTCCGGTGTAGAATTAGGCTTAAATTGGCGAAAGTAAGTTTTTGGCGATTTCCGGTCGGCAGTGAAAAATAGGCTATCAGGGTCGGAATGGAATTCCGGAAGTTGGAACAGGTTCATAATGTCATTTTGGATATGTGTGCAAAAGTTCAGGTCAATCGGATGTTTTTTGGATAGCTTCAGCATCGTTGGTGGAATGTAGAAATTTCAAAGTTCATAGGCTTGAATTCGATGTGATTTAGTGTTTTTGCGTTGTTTTTGGTGATTCGAAGGCTCGACTAAGTTTGTGTGATGTTATGGGATGTGTTGATATGTTTTGGTTGAGGTCTCGAGGGTCTCGGGTGGTTTCAGACAATTTCTAGGCCATTTCTAGTGGCTAGTTTTTGGCTTCAGGGGTGTATAGTGCGATAGCATTGATTTGGATGCGTTAGCATAGAGAAAATTTGGAAAAATCTAGTTGTGCTATGCGATCGCACAAAGCTTCCCGCGATTGCATAGAGTAAAATATCTGTTGCACTGTCCCGAATTTGGAAGCTTATAACTCACAATCTATAAGGAATTTGAAGATGATCCAGAAATGAAAGTTGTAGCTCTTGATGTCTAGGTTTCAGAAAATTAAGCCAATTGTAAGTTGGTGTTTTTTACAAAACGTTATGACCATTATACTAGAGGCTACCCGGAAGAGTTGGAGAAGGCTGTTGGAAAATTTGTTCTATGCGATCGCATAGAGGAGGCTACGATCGCATAGGGTTAAATAAGGGTTGGTAAATTTTGTTCATCGCGAACTCACTCCTGGAGCCGCGATCGCACAGTGTCCGGACCTGGGAAGTATAAATAAAAACCCTCCGCGACCATAACCCACGTTTCCACAATTTTTGAACGGGAAGAAGCTTTTGAGGCGACTTTTAAGAGAGGAAATCATTGTTCTTCATTGAGGTAAGGATTTTGGACCTTATAAATCGATTATATGTGATTAAAGATCAAATTATCCATGTTTAATTTATGAAAATCAGTAGAAAAAGATGAAGTTAAGGCTTGAGATTATGAGACCTTTTAGGGATGATTTGAGGGGTCAAACGAACTCCGATTTTAGCGTTCTTTATATGTACGGACTCGTGAGATGATGAAGAACTATTTGGTATAAAGTTTGTCAAGTTTCGAGATGTGGGACCGGGGGTCGGATTTTGGCTAATTTCGGGTTTTGTGCTAAAATTGGTATTTTTCAATTGGAATTCCCTTAGCGTAATTTGATGATAAAAATTTGATCTTGGTAGATTTGGAGCACTCGGAAGTTGATTCGAGAGGCAAGCGGGTTGCAGAGTAGCTTTGCGGGCTAGTTTGAGGTAAGTAATGTCTTTAAATCCTGTCCTGAGGGTATGAAACCCCGGACTATACATCCTTTCACGGATTTCGAGTGACGCACACACTGGATGACGAGTGTGGGGCGTGCACGAATTGGAAATTTGGAAAAATATTCCTTTTTAGGAAACTATTGAGTTGCGAAACCGCTTTTAAAGCATATGAGTTATAATATTACTATGTTTTGATATGTTTGGGTTGTAAGTCATGTTTGGGGCCTAGTGTCGATCTGTTTTGACCCCTTGGGGGCTATTTTACTGATATTCCTCACTATGAAACTATGATTTTACATTCATTATTTCTTATGAAATTGTTGACACTCCTATTTGATGATATTACTATTCCTAAAATGAAATACTATTTTTCGGTCAAGAACCCCGTTTTATTCATGGTCCGAGTGGCATGCTGAGAGTGTCTGACTGAGTGAGGCCGAGGGCCAATGTGTGAGGGTGTTATGATATGAGAGAGGTCGAGTTCCTGAGTGTGATTTATGCCATGATGTGGCTTGTTTATAGCTCTTGGGTTGTAGGAGTCCCTCCGGAGTCTGTACATACCCCCAGTGAGCGTAGGTACCTACTGGACGCGTGTGCGAAGTGATAAGAGATTGGGAGGCATGAGTGACAGTTAGGTTTCCCGCGTGGCTGATACTGAGTGATGGTGAGGTGCTGAGGAAAATTGTTACGAGTGATGATTATGGCCCAAGGGGCAGTTTTATGATGATATTTTACTGAGTTTGTGACTATGATACACTTCATTTTAAAACTGATATTACTGAGAGTTTTACTGAGAAATATTGGAAAAATATATTTGTCTCAAGGGATTTTTATGGAAACTGGTTTTCTAAATTATGTATACTGTTTCGATACTTGATGTTTTACTGTTTTGTGGATTGGTGTTTTGTGATGTGTGTTTCATATATTTCAGACTGTGATTTGTTTTCATTACTACTGAGTTGGCGTACTCATCATTACTCCCTGAACCCCTGTGTGCAGATCCAGGTACTGGTTTGGAGCAGTAGTCGTCCGAGTTCATTGTCATCAGCGTTTGGGATTTCGAGGTAGCTGTACAACGTCTGCAGCTTCTCCACTTCCCTTCTTCATATAGTACTTAGTATTTGATTTATAGACATTATTGTTACATTAGCATAGTTAGTTTATTTCTTAGATACTCGTGATCGGTTGACTCCAGTCTTGGGTGATTTGTTTAGACTGTTAGATTATTATTGGGGCGTAAAGACTTAAAGAAATTATTTTATACTCTATTTGTTGCTTATTATTGATTTTTTAAATATTATAATAAACAAATGAGTAGTTATGTGATGGTTGGCTAGCCTAGTTCCACGATAGGCGCCATCACGACCTGTTAGGATTTGGGGTCGTGACAAAAACTCTCTAGGAAGAAACAAACCTTCTTGTTGTGAAACCTTGGGCAACAAGTTTATACATAATTTTCACATACATAATTTTCACAACCTTACCATTCTTATCCAGCTTTATATGTCCATGATTGCAACTCCTTTGCTTGGTACTGGATTTCCGTACTTTTGATTTTTTCAACTTCGCTAAACAAATCTTGCATTGATAGAACCCAACATTCATCGTTTAATGCTTCTTCATGATTGTCTAGTTCAACTAGTGATGTATCATTAGCAGATTATTGCAAGCTATCTACAACAAGTTCTCCATTCTTTTTCACAATTTGCTTAGAAGAATATTAATATAAAGAAAATGCGCATGTTGAGATTTCTCTACAACTAATATTCTGAATTCCATAAAATCGTAAAGTAAGGAATATGTCAAGAGTCTTACCATGACAGTTTCAACCAAAGGAAATAAGATAACCAAAAATTGATTTTTCTTCCTTCCCATAGCTCAGACAGAATTTCATTCAAGATAAGATCCAATGAAAAATATTAAAGCACATATAAGTCAAGGATGACAATTTATACAAAAATGATGCTTTCTTTTCAAGTCTGCTTTCAACTGAAGTGCCAAACTAAAAATGTGAAAGATCATGCTTGTTTCAAGAAAATTCCAAATAAATACTCACATCGTTTATCACTGCAAATGCATCATTTTCTTATTAAAAATATGACCTATGCAGAAGTAAGGATAATCATCAACAGAAACATATATATGTACCTTCCAAGCTTTTGAGTCTTAGGAATAGTCGAGTATTTCCACATGCACAAGTTACCGAGGCGTCAATGTTAAATAACCTTCTCATAATTGAATGAAGTATTGAAACTTTCACCAAGATAATGGATATAAGAAGTAATTATCTTCACAAATTATCTTAAGATCACAACTACATGAAAGGTATGCATGCATACTTGCTTATCTTAATGCTTATACAAGTGGCATGGTTCATGCAAGATATAAATTCATTATATTCATAATCTCGAAGTCAAGGATAAGATTAACACCAAACATAATAGTAGTATGTTGCAACTAGTCGACTCAAGCAATATGTAGTTGTACATATCACATTATACTTAACCAAAAAAAATGTTACTAGATATGTATCACCTTATAAAGAACCCGAAGGAACTTGAATAACCTTTAGTGATACCATTCACTTAAGCTTTACCATCACGTGTAATAGTTCCTTCATTATTTATAGAGTATGTATGAACTTTGAAGCATCTTTAAGCATGTGCCTTGACCAACCATTATGCAAATGGCATTTATGTTTTTTTATGGCTGGACTCAGAAATCCTGCAAAACAAATTAATTTATTTTTGGAACCCAAATCGTTGTGGGTCCTTCATGATTAGTAGATTGTGTAATCCGAGATACATGTAACTGATTAGGTCTCCAAACATATTTTGATCTAACATAACTTTTGGCATAATTGCATGCAAATACTTTATGTCCAGAATTGCCACAATAGTGGCATGTAATATGAGAATAAGAGTGTTTACTTGCAGATGCGTTATTAGTTGACTTGGAACTTGTCTCGACCCCAATTCCCACTATCGGGACCGTGATGCCGCCTAACGATGTACTTGCTAGGCAAGCCAACCTTAGAGGGTTACGACATTAAAACAATTAAAAACATATACGAAGTTCTACTACCATTCAACGTATGATACTAAAATAACAAACAAAATGTCATAACGATACTGCGAAAATAATACTACTGTCTAACTACCCAGGGTCTGGAGTCACAATCAACTGACTACTAAGAGTTTACTACAAGTATTTGGCTGAAAGAAAATGTATAACTGTTTAAGAATTTAATAAAACAACAATTTAATAATAAGGTAGAGATTCCAAGAATCCGCGGACGTCGGCAGATCTACCTCGTGTCTCTTGCGGTGAAGTAACCTACTACTCAAAATCAGCTCGGACCTAAACCTGGATCTGCACAAAAAGTGCAGAGTGCAGTATCAGTACAACCGACCCCATGTACTAGTAAGTGTCGAGCCTAACCTCGGCGAAGTAGTGACGAGGCTAGGACAGGACACCACATAAAACCTAGACAGTATAATCATGCCATTTGAAATAATAGCAAATAAATAAATAAAACAGCAAATAAAGGGAAGGGGAACTGCAGTAGGGGATTTCAACATAAGAAGTGAGAAAAACGAGAAGACAGAAATAATAGTGATCAACAAACAAATTAAGCAACTAAAATAGAAAGGAAATCTGCACGGCATCACCCTTCTTGCTTTTACTCTCAACCGCACCAAATAATAAATAAGAATGCACGACATCACCCTTTGTTCTTTTACTCTCATCCTCACCAGCTAATAAATGAGAATGCACGGAACCACCCTTCGTGCTTTTACTCTTATCCTCACAATATAAATAATATATGCACAGCATCACCCTTCGAGCTTTATACTCTTCCTCACAATATGAATAAATCGTGCACGACATCACCCTTCGTGCTTTACACTCTTTCTCGCAATATAAATAAATTATGCACGGCATCACCCTTCATGCTTTTCACTCTTCCTCATATTTAACAAAATCAATAACATAGGATAAAGAGAAGTCGCACAAGGAAATCAATAATTCATTAATAATTACTTTCACAATTTAATATCTCAACCTCGAGTCAATATTCACAATATTATCCATCTCGTTGGAACCGGATACAATTCTCCAAACATTTCAATAGCAACAATATGCATGGATAATAAGCTTTAGGACTACAAGAATAGCAAGAATGGACTTTCACTCGCATGTTATGACTCAACCACAACAAATAGATGCTCGTCACCTCACCTATACATCGTATTCAACAACAAATCACCTAGCAAGTAATCACACAATACCTATTCCCTCAAGCTAAGGTTAGACACAACACTTACCTCGATTTCGTAGGCCACTCACTGCTCAAGTACAACTTTCCCTTAAGATTTCACCTCCAACCCACTCGTATCTAATCATAATTAGTTTAATATCATTAATTATTGCCAAAGGAATCAACTTTAATGCAAAATCATGGGTTTTCTAAGTTTTCCCAACAAAAGACAAAAATCGACCCCGGGCCCGCTTGGTCCAAACTCGAGGTTTGGACTAAAATTCGTTTACCCATTCTCCCCCGAGCTCGGATATACAATTAATTTTTGAATCCGACCTCAAATCGAGGTCTAAATCCCCAAATTTCGAAATTCCTAAGTTCTACCCAAAAATCCCTAATTTCACCATGATTCTAGGTTGAAATCTTGTAAAAAGATGTAAAAGATTGAAAAACATTAGTTAGGAATCACTTACATTTGGGGAAGATTTGGTCTTTGGAAAACCGCCTCTTGAGGTTTAGGGTTCGAAAGAGTGAAGAATGAATGAAAAATCCCGTCGAAGTCCAAAGTTATCAGCTGCAGATGTCGCATTTGCGAACTGGGCTTCCAATTGCGAAGCTCACAAATGCGAAGAAGCTATCGCAAATGCGAAGCCCTTCACAGTCCTACTGCCATCGCAAATGCAAGTAAAGTGTCGCAATTGCGATCACTGACCCCTCGAAAATCCGAGTAAATGTTTGCAGCGAACATGCCCTTCCCTAGACCACCTTGGCAATTGCGAGAACTGCTGACCTAGGATCTCTTCGCAATTGCGAGGCAATTGCGGCGAAAGCCTCGCAATTGCCATCCCATGCTTGGTTCGCAATTGCGAAGCCTGATCTCGCAATTGCAAGATCAGAGGCCTGCCACAAAGTGAGTTACACCAGCAAAGATTTTAAGTCCCAAATCACTCTATAGCCTATCCGAAACTCACCCGAGCCCTCGGGGCTCCAAACCAAACATGCACGCAAGTCTAAAAGAATCATACGGACTTGCTCGTGCGATAAAATCACCAAAATAACACCTAAAACTATGGATTTAGTATCAGAACTCATGAATTTCTCAAGAACACTTAAAGTTTCTATTTTTTCAACTGAAGGTCCGAATCACGTCAAATCAACTCAGATTTCCACCAAATTTCACATATTTGACTTAAATATTATAATAAACTTGTACCGGGCTCTGGAACCAAAATACAAGCCTGATACCAACGAGATCAAACATACATCAATTTCTTTAACTCCTTTGAATTTCATTCCAACAATTTTCATCAAAAATTTATTTCTAGAGCTTGGGACCTCGGAATTCGATTTCGGGCATATGCGCAAGTACCATATTTCACTACGGACCTTCCAGGACCGCCGATACATGGTTCTGGGTCCGTTTACTCAAAATGTTGACCAAAGTCAACTAAAAATTATTTTTAAATCTCAAACATTATTATTTCACAAATTTCCACATAAAGGCTTTTCGAATTTTAACCCGGACTGCGAACACAAATTGAGGTGAGTGAAAATAATGTTTTTAAGGCTAACGGGCCTGGAATAGAATCTTAATTCACAACATGACCCTTTGGGTCATCACAGAACTTTCCTCAATCGACCAGTTGAAAGTAGGACGTTTACCAGTAGATCCTTTTTCAGTCGACTTGTAGCTGTTAAGCCAAGGAGACGACTTTGATCTATCAATGTAGTGGCTGGGGGATTTGTGCAAGCTTCTTATTTGTTTGCGAAGCTCAAAATTTTATTCTTGAAGTAAGTTTTTCTCCACCAGATATTCTTTAAGCTAAATGTCGTAGTCTTTCTTTTCATTTATCAACTTGTTATATTCTTCAATTTGGATCTCCCAATCTTTCTTCTCATGTATCAACTTTTTATATTCTTCAAGTCGGATCTCCCAATTCTTCTTCTCCTTCCTCAACTTATTATATTCATTTAGAACTTTCTCAAGGTCATTGAGAACTAATTCAATATTATCGTACAATTCATCTCATTTATTGCAATACGTAATAGGAGTGGGATATACCTTGTTAATTTCTTGCATTGCTGTCACGACCCAAATCCGAACTCGGGTCGTGATGGCGCCCAATGCCGGGGTCAGGCAAGCCAACACTTGTGTTACTAACGAGATTACCTTATTTGATAGATTATTCTGAAACTTTGCCAATTTTTAAGGTTTAACGTTTTAAGGTGAACACGTATAATTTTTTCCAACTTAAATCAACACTACCAAAAGGACCGTAGATAACATACATACAGTGCCAAAAGATAATATCTACTACGTGCCAAGACCTAGTGTCACAAGTCTACGGGCGGACTAGTGGAATATACAAAATAAGATAGAATATTTTGCTACTATCTGAAGGAAATGGACAAAAATAGCAAAAGACAACTCCCTAGTGCTGTTAAGGATCGCCAAGGGGGAAGCATCTCCCCGTACAGTCGGGTACAGAGTATTCCCTCAAGATCGCGCTCCGGTTTGATAACCAGATGCACCTGCCTCAGAACCTGTACAATTAAGTACAGAAGTGTACCATGTACATATAAACAAATATGTACCCACTGAGTATCCCGTCTAATCTCGAAGAAGTAGTGACAAGAAGTAGACGTGATACTTACTTGGGCCATGAGTTAATAACAGGGCTAAATAGGACTAAGCAGGGATAACGGTACCGAAATCACAAAGACATGAAATATCAAATATAAATTTACAACTTACTTACTTGTACCTGTCGAATCACAATAGCATATAGGGAACTACTTTCTCTTTTCACATGAAGCAATTTATATAATAACAACAAGACTCTCAGCCAAATACACAACACATAGTATGCCGGAGTGTACGACCAAAGCGTCGTGAAAATAAATGTGTAGTGCCGAGGGACGGCTCGAACCATAGATGCATCTATTACCCCGCTCCGAATCGATCATGCGACGCGGTTTACATAATGATAAAGCTACCCCGCTCACGAATCATATATGTGACGTGGGTGCTCATATACATACACATAATTATTAGAAATTCAGGCATTTAACAGAGATCATACTTAAAAACAAGAACTTAGGTAATGAAATTTATAAAATGACTCCCTAATATCTTCATGCCAATTCAAGAATAATAAGCAACTCAATATTTCCATTAGGGATACATGAAGGCACATAAAAGCATGCTCGTGGGTCCTAAAACTACCCGACATAACATTAATAGCGGCTACGTACGGACTCTCGTCACTTGGTACGTACGTAGCCCCCAAAGACATTAACATATAGCATTTAGATCACCTATCGGGACAATTCCCTCTTACAAGGTTAGAAAGGAGACTCACCTCGCGTCGAATCTACTCTCGGGGTCAAGAATGCGCCCGAATCTCCAAATTCGTCTCCCAAGGACTCGAAACTAATCAAACGTAACGTAAAAATATCAAATTATACTTAAGGAATGGAATTATCCTAATTATTTAGTCAATTCATCATTCTTGAAGAAATCCAAAAATTCACCCCCGGGCCTGCACACTCGGATTCCGAAAATTCTTGAAGGAAACACCCACCCATAACCTAAGGATCATTAATATATGATTTTTACTTGATTTCATAGTCAATTCACGGGTAATTCTCTAAATTCTTGAAAGCCCTAGGTTACTACCTAATTCCTTGATTTTCACTAAATAAGTAGTTAATTTAACTATAATTCATGTATTAAACTAATACTAGGGTAGAATTTACTTACCTCTTCAGTAGCTAGGTGAATTGGCTCTTTTCCAAGCTTCCTAGGTCGACAATGGTGGAAAGAAAATGAAGAAAATGAACCAAATTCCGTGTTTTGAAGAAACACACTGCCTAACAGTGGTTCCGTACCTGCGGCTCAAGGACCGCACCTACGGTCTCGTACCTGCGAGCAAAGGCTCGCACATGCGGAAATGGAACAAGGGGGCAAATCTCGCACCTGCGGAGTGGTGCCTGCACCTGCAGCTCCGCTCCTGCGGAAGATCATCCGCACCTGCGAAGAGGGGAAGCCTCACCTGAGGTCGCACCTGCGAGGTCTGGGACCGCAGGAGCGATCCCGCATCTGCGACTTGGCAACCGCACCTGCGGTCACACTAGAACAAGTGCACCAGCAGTTGCTTCAGCTGGTCTTTAGCCTCGTTTGGTGCCCGAGAGGCACCTGGGCCCACCCAATCCCCCGTCCAAATATACCAACAAGTACCAAATCATAATACACACTCGCTCGAGCCTTCGGAACACTCAAAACAACGCTAAAACTCAAAATCACACCTCAAAACCCCCTAGAATCTAAACTTAAAAACTTCAAGTTCTTGAATTCGATATCAATGCGCCGAACCGACCTATACTACTCGGAATGACACCAAATTTTGCAGGCAAGTCATAAATGACATAACAGAACTATTCCTGGTCTCGGAATTCCATTCAGAACTCGATAACACAAAAACACGTTCCAAACCAAATTTCAAACTTAAGGAATTTCTTATTTCGATATTGGGCGCCGAAATGCCCCCGGGTCATCCAAACCCCATTACGAACATACGCCCATGTCTGAAATCATCATACAAAGCTACCGGAACTATCGAAACTCGATTCCCAGGTCGTTAACTCAAAATGTTGACTGAAGTCAAACTTGGCCAAAAAGGCCAACCTTAAGGAACTAAGTGTTCCTATACTGCTCTAAACACTTCTGAATCCCGAACCACCCATCCCCGCAAGTAATAAATCATAATAAGCCGCTATGGGAAGTTTCATTTAGGGGAACAAGGTCCGATAACGCAAAACGACCATCGGGTCATTACATTCTCCCCCTCCTAAACAAATGTTCGTCCTCGAACGGGTCTAGAATCATACTTGGAGTGCTGAATAAGTGCGGATATCTGTTCCGCATGTCCTCCTCGGACTCCCAGGTCGCTTCCTCGATTGGTTGGCCCCTCCACTGGACCTTTACGGCAGAAACTCTCTTGGATATCAACTAGTGATCATGCCTATCAATAATAGCAACTGGCTCCTCCTCGTAGCCCAACCTCTCATCCAACTGAATAGTGCTAAAATCAACCACGTGAGGGAAGTCGGTGTGATACCTCTTGAGCATAGATACGTGAAAGACCGGATGAACTCCTGATAAACTGGGAGGGAAGGCTAGCTCATAAGCAACCTCTCCAACTCGCCTAAACACCTCGAAAGGACCTATAAACCGTGGGCTCAGCTTGCCTTTCTTCCCGAACCTCATAATACCCTTCATCGGTGAGACCTTCAATAGAACCTTATCTCCCTCCATAAATGATACATCACGCGTCTTCTGATCTGCATAACTCTTTTGTCTGGACTGTGCTATACGGAGCCTTTCTCGAATCACCTTTACCTTTTCTAAGGCATCCTTCACCAGGTCAGTTCCATATAACTTAGCATCGCCAAGCTCAAACCACCCGATAGGAGAACGACATCGCCGACCATACAAAGCCTCAAATGGAGTCATCTCGATGCTGAACTGATAACTTTTATTGTAAGCAAACTCGGCCAAAGGAAAGAACAAGTTCCACTTACCCCCGAAGTCAATCACACATGCCCTGAGCATATCCTCCAATATCTGAATTGTGCGCTACGACTGACCATTAGTCTGAGGGTGAAATGTTGTGCTGAGATCTATCTGGGTACCCATCTCACTATGAAATGCTCTCCAGAAATGCGAGGTGAACTGAGGACCTCGATCTGATATAATGGACACCGGCACACCGTGCAACCGGACTATCTTACGAATGTAGATCTGGGCCAACCTCTCAGAAGTATAAGTAGTAGCCACTGGAATAAAATGCGCCGATTTGGTCAATCTATCCACAATGACCCAAACCGCATCAACCTTCCGCAAAGTCCGAGGCAACCCAACCATGAAGTCGATAGTGACGCGCTCCCACTTCCACTCAGAAATGGGCATCTGCTGAAGTAGGCCTCCTGGCCTCTGGTGCTCACACTTAACCTGCTGGAAATTAAGACACTTAGCCACATACTCCAAAATGTCCATCTTCATCAATCTCCACCAGTAATGCTGCTTCACGATACATCTTTGTTGCACCATGATGAACTGAATATCGAGAACTGTATACCTCCTCTAGAATCCTCCCTCTAAGGCCATCGACATTAGGAACACATAAACGGCCCTGAAGTCTCAGAACACCATCCTCGCCAATAGTAACCTCCTTGGCACCACCCTGAATCACTGTCTCCCGTAGCTCTGCCAAGTACAGATCGTCAAACTGCCGAGCCTTAATCTCTCCCAATAATGAAGAATGAGCAACCACATGTGCTAAAACTCGGCGAGGCTCTGAAAGGTCTAATCTCACCAGACGATTAGCCAAGGACTGAATGTCCAAGGCTAAAGGTATCTTCTCTACTGCAATGTAAGCCAAGCTACCCATACTCTCTGCCTTCCTGCTCAAAGCATCTGCTACCACATTTGCCTTGCCCGGATGATTAAGAATGGTGATATCATAATCCTTCAACAACTCAAGCCACCTGCGCTGCCTCAAATTAAGAACCCTCGGCTTGAACAAGTGTTGCAAGCTCCGGTGGTCTGTATAAACCTCACAGGACACTCCATACAAGTAGTGCCTCAAAATCTTAAGAGCATGAACAATCGCTGCCAACTCTAAATCGTGCACAGGGTAATTCTTCTCATGAACCTTTAGCTAGCGCGAAGCATAAGAAATAACTCTCCCTTCCTGCATCAAGTCACACCCCAAACCCACGCGTGAAGCATCGCAATACACTGTATACATCCCTGAACCGGAAGTCAATACTAGAACTAGTGCTGAAGTCAATGTTGCCTTGAGATTCTGAAATCTCGCCTCACACTCGTCGGACCATCGGAATGGGGCATTGTTCTGAGTCAATCTAGTCAATGGGGCTGCAATAGAAGAAAACCCCTCCACAAAATGGCGGTAATAGCCTGTTAGGCCCAAGAAGCTCCTGATCTCCGTAGCTGAAGTAGGACGCGACCAACTCTGAACTTCCTCAATCTTCCAGGGATCAACCTTGATAACCTCTCCGGATACCACATGCCCCAAGAATGCCACGGAATCTAACCAGAACTCGCACTTGGAGAACTTAGCATATAGCTTCTGTTCCCGCAAAGTCTGGAGCACAACTCTCAAATGTTGCTCGTGCTCACCCAGGCTACGTGAGTAAATCAAGATGTCATCAATGAAGACAATGACAAAGGAATCAATATACGGCATGAACACCCTATTCATCAAGTCCATGAATGATGCTGGGGCATTAGTCAAGTCAAAGGACATCACTAGGAACTCATAGTGGCCATATCCCGTACGAAACGCAGTCTTCGGAACATCTGAGGCCCGAATCTTCAACTGATGATATACCGATCTCAAATCAATCTTAAAAAACACCCTAGCACCCAGCAACTGGTCAAACAGATCATCGATGCGCGGAAGAGGATACTTGTTCTTAATGGTGACCTTGTTCAACTGGCGGTAATTAATACACATCCACATAAACCCATCCTTCTTCTAAACAAATAGGACTGGAGCACCCCACGTCGATACACTCGGTCTGATAAACCTCTTAGCTAACAACTCCTCAAGGTGTCCCTTCAACTCCTTCAACTCCTTCGGAGCCATACGGTACGGGGGAATGGAAATAGGCTGGGTGCTTGGGGCTACATCAATGCAGAAATCAATATCATGATCCGGAGTCATGCCCGGAAGGTCTGAAGGAAATACATTAGCAAACTCTCGAATATCTGGCACTGAATCAATCGTTGGAGACTCGGCGGTGGTGTCTCGCACATAAGCAAGATAGGCCAGACAACCCTTCTCGACCATATGTCGAGCCTTCATGAATGAAATAACCCGGCTGGCTGCATTAACTGAGGAACCTCTCCACTCCAGCCTAGGCGACTCAGGCATGGCTAAAGTAACTGTCTTGGCATGGCAATCTAGCACGGCATGATAAGGAGATAGCCAATCCATGCCTAGAATAACCTCAAAACCATGTCGAGCAATAAAAGGTCCGCTCTGGTCTCGAACCCACAGAAGGTGATCACACAAGACCGATAAATATGGTCTACCGCCACATAATCGCCCACAAGAGTGGACAAAAATATAGGAGAATCCAAGGACTCACAAGGAACATCCAAAAAACAAGCAAATAAGGCTGACACATATGAATAACTGGATCCTGGGTCAAATAGCACTGATGCCTCTCTACCACATATTGAAATAGTACCTGTGATCACAGCGTCTGAGGCCACTGCATCTGCTCGGGCCGGAATAGCATAGAATCTGGCTGGTGTACCAGAAGACTGACCTCCGCAAGAATGAATAGGAGCTGGTAGAGCTCCTCCTGTCTGGCCTCCACCTCTGGGGAGGCCTCTACTAGTCTGTCCTCCACCTCGGGGTGGACGGGGCGCCGGTGCTGAGTATGTAGGCTGATAACTCTGCTGAACAGCCTTGCCCCGAAGCTTGGGACAAGTCATCCTTATATGGACTGAATCCCCACACTCATAACATCTCACTGGTGGCATGGCCTGCTGCCTTGAAGAAGAACCCTGGATAACTGGGGGATGATGAGAACCCTCTGGCATGGCACTAACGTAAGGACTAGAAGACCCCTGATGACCGAAATACCCACCGGAGTAACCCTGAATGGCTGGTGGGCGGTAAGAACTCTCCAGCATGGCGCTAAAATAAGGCCTCACCGGAGCACCACGAGACGGTGGTGGAGGAGCTGGATATGGAGGCATGCTAAGCTGGCCTCTGCCGAACTGACCCCTACCTCTGACTGGGGCACCTATAAATCTCCCAAAAATCTAGCTCTCTTGTCGTGCTGACCCTGCTCTTGCCCCTAGACCTATAACCCTCAATCTGACGAGCTATCTCGACCACAAGCTGATAGGGTATCCCCATCTCCACCTCTCGGGCCATGTTGGCCCTAATACCTGAGTGCAGCCCAACTACAAATCTCCGCACTCTCTCAGCGTCAGTAGGAAGTATCATAAGGGTATGACGAGACAACTCAGAAAACTTGGCCTCGTAGTCTGTCACTGACACATGTCCCTGCTGCACCTGCTCAAATTGATACCCCAGCTCTTCCTTCTCGGAGGGTGGAATATATCTGTCCAGGAATAACTGAGTGAACTGCTCCCAAGAGATAGGAGGGGAACCTGCTGATCTACCAAGGATGTAGGACTGCCACCATCTGGGGGCCCTGCCCTCAAGATGAAATATAGTGAAATCCACTCCATGGGACTCTAATATCCTCATGTTGTGCAGTCAGTCCCTGCACCGGTCAATGAAGTCCTGAGCATCCTCGCCTCGCTCACCCTCGAAGACTGGAGGGTGCAATCAAGTCCATCTATCCAATAACCTTTACAGATCGCCGTCTGCGCTGGTCTGAGCTCTGGTGCTACTGCTACTGGCTGGACCCCACCCACGGGCAGTGTACCCGAGGTATGATGTAATGTTGTTGTCGGACCTGCAGCCTGGGCAGTAGGGGTCTGGACTCCTCCTCGCGCTTGAGAAGTGGCAGGATCTGCTGGAAATAAACCAGCCTGGGACATAGTGTCCATAAATCTCATCATACGGCCCATGACCTCCTAGAAGCCTGGTGCCGTCATAAAGTCCACTAGAGCAAGATCTGCTGGAGGTACCTCGTCTTGCTCCTCTATGATAGGATCCTCTGGTGGTGGTACAACTGGAAAAGCTCTGGGACGGCCTCGTCCCCTACCTCGGGTCGGTGCCCTCCCCTGGCCTTTTCCACGGCCTCTAACGGCGGGGGTAGCGGCCCCTCCAGGGTCTGGAACATCGGATACGCGCGTCCTCACCATTTGTGAGAGAATAGAAGAATGAGTTTTAGTACACCATCGACTGCACGATAGAATATGAATAAAGAGAGGTTTCCTAACACCCTATAGCCTCCTGAAGATAAGTACAGACATCTCCGTACTGATCCGCAAGACTCTACTAGGCCTGCCCGTGACTCGTGAGACCTATGTGAACCTAGAGCTCTGATACCATGTCGCACGACCCAAATCCGAACTCGGGTCGTGATGGCGCCCAACGCCGGGGTTAGGCAAGCCAACACTTGTGTTACTAACGAGATTAACTTATTTGATAGATTATTCCGAAACTTTGCCAATTTTTAAGGTTTAACGTTTTAAGGTGAACACGTATAATTTTTTCCAACTTAAACCAACACAACCAAAAGGACCGTAGATAACATACATACAGTGTCAAAAGATAATATCTACTACGTGCCAAGACCTAGTATCACAAGTCTAGGGGTGGAATAGTGGAATATACAAAATAAGATAGAATATTGTGCTACTGCCTAAAGAAAATGGACAGAAATAGCAAAAAACAATGCTGCTGAGGATCGCCAAGGGGGAAGCAGCTCACCGTAGAATCGGGTACAGAGTATCCCCTCAAGATCGCGGTCCGGTCTGATAACCAGATGTTCCTGCCTCAGAACCTGTACAATTAAGTACAGAAGTGTAGCATGAGTACATATAAACAAATATGTACCCAGTGAGTATCCCGTCTAATCTCGAAGAAGTAGTGACGAGAAGTAGACGTGATACTTACTAGGGCCATGAGTAAATAACAGGGCTAAATAAGACTAAGCATGAAGCGGTTTATACAATAACAACAAGACTCTCAGTCAAATACACAACACATAGTATGCCGAAGCGTACGGCCGAAGCGTTGCGAAAATAAATGTGCACTGCCGAGGGTCGAACGACTCAAACCATAGATGCATCTATTACCCCGCTCGCAAATCGATCATGCGACGCGGTTTACATAATGATAAGGCTACCCCGCTCATGAATCATACATGTGACGCGGGTGCTCATATACATACACAGAATTATTAGAAATTCAGGCATTTAACAGAGATCATACTTAAAAACAAGAACTTACGTAATGAAATTTATAACATGACTCCCTAATATCTTCATACCAATTCAAGAAAAAATAAGCAACTCAACATTTCCATTAGGGATACATGAAGGCACATAAAAGCATGCTCGTGGGTCCTAAAACTACCCGACATAACATTAATAGCCTCTACGTACAGACTCTCCCACTTGGTACGTACGTATCCCCCACAGACATTAACATATAGCATGTAGATCACCTATGAGGACAATTCCCTCTTACTAGGTTAGAAAGGAGACTCACCTCGCGTCGAATCTACTCCCCGGGTCAAGAATGCGCCTGAATCTCCGAATTCGTCTCCCAAGGACTCGAAACTAATCAAACGTTACGTAAATATATCAAATTACACATAAGGAATGGAATTCTCCTAATTATTTAGTCAATTCATCATTCTTGAAGAAATCCCAAAATTCACCCCCGGGCCCGCACGCTCGAATTCCGAAAATACTCGAAGGAAACACTCACCTGTAACCTAAGGATCGTTAATATATGATTTTTACTTGATTTCATAGTCAATTCACGGATAATTCTCTAAATTCTCGAAAGGCCTAGGTTACTATCCAATTCCTTGATTTTCACTAAATAAGTAGTTAATTTAACTAGTAATTCATGTATTAAACTAATACTAGGGTAGAATTTACTTACCTCTTTAGTAGCTAGGTGAATTGGCTCTTTTCCAAGCTTCCTAGGTCGACAATGGTGGAAAGAAAATGAAGAAAATGAACCAAATCCCATGTTTTATAGAAACACACTGCCTAACAGTTGTTCTGCACCTGCGGCTCAAGGACCGCAACTGCGGTCTCGCACCTGCGAGCAAAGGCTCGCACCTGTGGAAATGGGACAAGGGGCAAATCTCGCACCTGCGGATCCGCTCCTACGAAAGATCATCCGCACCTGCAAAGAGGGGCAGCCTCACCTGAGGTCGCACCTGCGAGGTCTGGGACCGCAGGAGAGATCCCGTACCTGCGACTGGGCAACTGCACCTGCGGTCACACCAGAACAGGTGCACCAGCAGTTGCTTCAGCTGGTTTTTAGCCCAGTTTGGTGCCCGAGAGGCACCTGGGCCCACCCGAGCACCCGTCCAAATATACCAACAAGTCCCAAATCATAATACGGACTCGCTCGAGCCTTCGAAACACTCAAAACAACGCTAAAACTCAAAATCATACCTCAAAATCCCCTAGAATCAAAACTTAAGAACTTCAAGTTCTTGAATTCGATATCAATGCGCCGAACCGACCTATACTACTCGTAATGACACCAAAATTTGCAGGCAAGTCATAAAATGACATAACGGAACTATTCCCGATCTTGGAATTCCGTTCGGAACTCGATTCCGAGGTCGTTTACTCAAAATGTTGACCGAAGTCAAACTTGACAAGAAAGGCCAACCTTAAGGAACTAAGTGTTCCTATACTTCTCTAAACACTTCCGAATGCCGAACCACCCGTCCCCGCAAGTCATAAATCACAATAATCATCTATGGGAAGTTTCATTTAGGGGAACAAGGTCTGATAACGCAAAATGACTGGTCGGTTCGTTACAATGGTCATGAATCATTGATTCTCCACTCTTTCGTGCTCGTTTTCTTCTTCAGATTCATCCTTGTCGCTCCAAGATTTGTGATTCTTTTTCTTGAGATCACAATCCAGAATAGCATTAAAGCACACCTCGTCAGTTTCTCCTCTTTTTTTGAGACGTATGTTTGCCATTTCTTCTTGATCATCCTCGTCGCTCCAAATTGATATTCTATGATTTTTCTTCTTGAGGCTGGGACATTTTAATTTCATATGTCCAGGTTTACCACATTTGTAGCAGCATATGTTCTCTTGTTGTTAAACCTCATTCTTGCGACTCTTTTGATGATTCTGGATGGATTTAGATTTTCTATTATGCTTCTTTATACTCTTCCTTTTTCTTGTCCTGGGTATCACGGCCAAGTCTTCTCAGTCTTCACCATTTTCGGATTCTTCAAGAGTTGATGTGGATTCAATTTCCTTAACTTTGTTGGTGTCCCCGTGGAAATTTTCCAATATGTCCCATATATCTTTAGTAGTATCACATGTGGATATATTCTTATATTCTTCTTCACTAATCGCACAATAGAGCATGTTGATTGCTCTAGCATTTATTCTCATAAAATCCAATTGTTCTTTTGTGTAGTCAAATATGGATGCCCTTTTACAAGCTTCTTTTTATCATTGTTGTTTGGAATATGTCTTGGTCCATTCTGATTAACTATCCAGGCTCGATAATCGATTGATTGGACATAAAACTTCATTCTTTATTTCCAATGGCTATAGAATTGACTATTAAAGTACAGTGGCCTTCTTATTAAGTATCTCTCTTGAAGTACGGTTCCAATAATTTGATGAGCTGTCATGGATCGTTTCTCACTTGTAAAGCAAAAAAAAAATATGTGAGACCTGCTCTGATACCAATTGAAAGTACAAGAGGGGGGTGAATTGTAGCCTTTTTAAATTTTTAGTCGACTACTCTTCAGACCTAGTCGACTTATGCGGAGACACCCTACACCAAAATTGTTAGTACTTCAATTTATATAGGTACTACTCACAACAAACATTAAAGGTGTATAATAAAATTTGAGAGCAGTAAAATAAATGACATCAGGAATTTTATACTGGTTCGAAACCAATGTGGTATCCTAATCTAGTCTCCTTGGGTTGCAAGGATGTTATCTCTTGAGCTCTTTGTAATTTGTGTCAAGTACAACTTGTGTGATTTTCAACGTTCACCACCAACGTTTACAGATAGGTTTTAACCCGCTCACCAACAACAAACAAGGGTTGGTTTTCACTTGCTCACCAACAACGACCCTTTGGTTTTCACTCGCCCACCATAGAAACGAACAATGACATAACCTCTCGAACACACTGCCTCTCCAATATTTTTCTGTCTCTCTTCTCTCTTTTTTGTACACAGTAAATCTAAAAGTGAATTACGATACTTGCTAAGAGTAGAATAAAGAACTTGTAGTTGGGTACACAATTATATAGAAGATTGCGTAAATTTTCCCAACATTGATGGCTCCTTCTTATACTATCTTCGAATCCTTCTAGCCGTTATACTTCATAAATGCAGTAGCATTTTTGCGATCTTGTGTCCTCCTTGATTTGTGCAAATTGATACCTTCTCCAACGGTTCATTCTTTGCTTCTGACAGCTAGCACTTCCTTGTCCATGTTCATTTGCCTTTTAAATCTAAATATGATTAGATTTGACCAAAATGATATTTCCTTAAAGAAGCTCTTCACATGCTTTTAAATAATACAAGGAATTACTTTTGGATCTTGCACTTAAATGATCCCGTATAGATTTGAGATCATTTTCATTATAATTCCACAATCTTGGACCTTGATTATATCATTCTTTTCATAACAATATTTTCTTTGTAAGCTCTTGCTTGATCTTTCTCCATGTGCTATTTAAAAACCCATGATTGACTTTCCATAATTCTTGTCCGGAGATCTAATAATCTTTACCTAATCAAAGACCACTCTTCAGTCTTCCTTTCTTGTAGCTTTCAACGTGCTTTTCTTTCCTTCTTCACTACCAATTTATTTGCTTCGTATTGCACATCTACTCTTTTATAGTGAAAAATATTTCTTTCCTTGTAGCACAGTTTCCTTCGGACAGCTTCATTGCCTTGTAAACTCCTCGGGCTCTTTTCTTCCTACAACTTCATTCTTCCTTGATCATATATTCTTTTTTACCTCCTCCCTATGTTGTATCACTTTGTAAATAGATATTCTATAACCTTTCTTTGATTGTTGAAATATTCTCATACTCTTGATTTTTGTCTTCAATATGAAGATTTTAATAACCCTTTATTATTTCTATTATTATGGGAATAATTTCCTTTTGATAGATCTCAATATATCTTTGACTCCGTCCTTGACCTTGAAAAATAATCTACTTCCATAATATAGAATATACTATACTCATAATATATTTTCTTTCCATAAAAATTATATTCTTCCTTGGCCTTGTTGATTTTCTTCCATATAGTATCTTCCTTCCACAAAATAATAATTTTCTCCATGATTTTAGCAACTTTCGTTTCAAACATAATTTTCGTAGATTCTTCTTCTGATATTGTAGTAAGTCATTCAATATTTGAAATTTCACTTTCAAATATTATTCCTTCTATGACGCTTGGAGATTAAATCTCTGAAAATAATCTTCCTTGATAAATTCTTCACATGATATTCTCTTTCTCATATTTGTTTGGATCTTTACCAGCATCTTCTTTCTTGCATAAACCTCTGCAAAAATAAGATTACCACAAGTAAATTGTCACGACCCGAATCCTAAATCAGGTCGCGATGGCGCCCAACACCATTTTCAGGCAAGCTAACATCGATTTACTAGTGAGTTTCATTTAATTTACCAAAACCTCCCCACTACCTACTTGATTTAGATTTAAGACATTAAGCAAAAACGGATAACCTAAGCAATCTTAAACAGAAGTAGCCATGAAAGTCATAATTTAATATTTACAGTCCAAAATAATATCTACCAACGTGTGTGCCAGGAACTAGTGTCACAAGTCTACAGGAATCTAGTAGAATAATATCAAAAGAATAAAAGTACGTCCTACTGTCTGAGTATGTATAGACACAAATGGAAAAAGAATAGCTCCAAAGTGTTGCTTGAAATCGCCAGGAGAAGTAGCTCACCGTGAAGCCTCGACTAGATATAAATCAGGAACGAGCTCCGGACTGATATGCAGATGCACCTGCCTCAGATCCTGTACAATTAAGTACAAAGTGTAGCATGAGTACATAAAATAATATGTACCTATAAGTATCCAGTCTAATCTCGAAGAAGTAGTGACGAGCGGTCGACTTGACACTTACTAGGGTCCAAATAGTATAATTATGTGTATAAATTAAAGAGAGTAACAAGTACACATGAATAATAGAACAATGAAAATATAGCATGTTACGAAACCTACCTCGAGTTGAAACTCTAAAATACAAATTTCAAACCTATCATTTCAAGTCATTTAACAGTTTAAGTCATGAATAATATCAAACAAGCAGCATGCGCACAATATATCAGAAGGTACATTTTGGGACAACATAATAGTAAATGTGCACTGCCAGAAGGTCGAACAGCGCGAACCATAGATGCATCTATTAACCTGTCGTGGCGTACGACCCGCTCCCATGAGAGTAGTTGAAAGAATCACTCCGCTCGCGGAATATATATATTGCAAAGCGGTCATACATAAACATAACATTTTACTTAAATTCCTTTTTTCCAAAATAAATGTGTTTCGTCTGAAAACACCTATCAGGAGAACTTCATGAAACAAGTTTGCATACGAGGGAATTACAAGGCATATAGCAAAATTATGAAATTTACAAGGCACGGTGTGAACCTAACTACCCGGACATATCAAGAATAGTCACTACGCACGGACTCTCGTCACTTCGTACGTACGTAGTCCCCACAATTAATGACATACAATTAATTACTTCACCTATGAGGACAATTTCCTCTTACAAGGTTAGAAAGGAGACTTACCTCGTGTCAAGTCTACTTTCCGGGTCAAGAACGCGCCCGAAACTCCAAATTCGTCGCCCAAGAACTCGAAACTAGTCAAATATTGCATAAATCAATCCATCTATACTCAAAAGTATGAAATTCCTCTATTTAAATGATTATTTCAACCTAAATTGCAAAATCCCAAAATTCACCCCCGGGCCCACATGCTCGGATTCCGGAAATTTACGAAGGAAAGAATCACCCATAGCCTAAGGATCAATATTATGTAGTTTTTGTATGATTTCAAAACTAGTTCGTTGGTAATTCTCTCATTTTCCTAAAAACCTAGGTTTTACTCTAACCCATGATTTCTACTAATTTAATGTGTTAATCAACCTAGGAATTTAAGTATTAAGCTAAATTTATGGTAGGAATTACTTACCTTATAGTAGCTAGGTCGATTATCTCCTTTGCATGCTCTCAAAATCGTCCAAGGATGAAGAAAGGTGTTCAAAAATGGCTAAGTATCGTATTTAAAACAACTTCACTACCTACAGGTTTTTCGCACCTGCGGTCTCACATCTGCGAGAAAAATCTCGCATCTACGGAGGAGGGGAAGGGAGCCTGGCTTCGCACCTGCGGAGCGTAGTCTGCACCTGTGGATACGCGTCTGCGAAAAATGATCTGCACCTGCGGAACTGGGCAACACCTCCTTGGGGTCGCACCTGCAAGGTTGGGATCGGAGAAGCAGTCTCGCACCTGCGGTTAGCCCTCCGTAGGTGTGGTCGCATTAGATCTGGTGCACCAGCAGTCATTTAAGGCTGGTTTTTGCCTCGCTCGATGCCCGGATAGCATCTAGGCCCACCCGAGACCCCGTCCAAATATACCAACAAGTCCTAAATCATAATACGGACTCGATCGAGCCTTCGGAATGCCCGAAACAATGCTAAATCTAAAAATCGCATCCCAAACCTATTGGATCCAACTTAAGAACTTTAAGTTCTTGAATTCACTTCCATTACGTCGAACCTATCTATACTACTCGGAATGCCACCAAATTTTGCAAGCAGGTCATAAACGACATAACGGAACTATTCCAGGTCTCGGAATTCCGTTTGGACCTCGATAACACAAAAACACGTTCCAAACCTCAATTTGAACTTAAGGAAATTATTATTTCTCTATTAGGTGCCGAAATGCTCCTGGGTCATCCAAAACCCGTTCCGAACATACGTTCAAGTCCAAAAACATCATACGAACCTACCGGAACCTTTGAATCTCGATTCCGAGGTCGTTTACCAAAAATGTTGACCGAAGTCAAACTTGTCCTTAAAGGCCAACCTTAAGGAGCTAAGTGTTCCTAAACCATTCCAAACTCCTCCAAACCTCGAACCACCTGTCCCCGCAAGTCATAAAACAGTAAAAGCAAATACGGGAAGTCTCATTTAGGGGCAGGGGGTTCTAAAATGCAAAACGACCGGTCGAGTCGTTACATAAATGCTCTTTGATGAATAATTATGTTGGTTTCTTATCATCAAAATTAATACGTGAAACCTTGATGATAACATTTAGATGATGATGTATGTTGTGCTCAGCTATTATGGATCAAGAAAAAACTAGAGGATATAGAGTAATGGTTGAACGGGTTCCTATATTCTGTGATAGCACAAGTGCAATGAACATTGTAAAGAACCCTGATTTCATCACAAGAAAACCAAACACATTGATGTGAGACATCACTTCTTGAGAGACAATGTTGAGGGTCACATCTTTATGGAATTCTACAAGACAAAGGAGTAGATTGCTATTATATTCACCAAAATTTTGAGTTGGGATCACTTTGAAAGAAACCGCTTGGACTTTGGTTTAATCAAAATGAACTAGGACATTCTTGATTTTCCTCAATGATTGGCTATGTTTGAATAAGAAAATTAGTAAATCCAAGTGAGAAAGTGTCTAACTAGGTATTATACTATAACATGTTTGCACACATAGCACTATTTTAAGGGATTAGACATTTAATCTAATGATGAAAACCTCACTCAGAAAAAGTTTCTTAAGCCACATTAAGGAAATCAGCCAATGAAGCTAGTTGTGTGACACCCAGGTATATACCCCATTTCCATTGATAGTTGTGCTAAACCGTTAAACTGTGACGTCACTGAATAACCAAGTTCTCACTTAAATTCACTCTTATTTCATGAAATTAAATGCGAATCATTTTCTAAAACCGTTAGTATTAAAGTAATCATGACTAGTCAGTCCGCGTGAAATTAGAACCATTTTCCTAAACTCCCTGGACCACGTCTCTACTGACCAATTAAAGCCTTTAACCGCCTTTTCAAAATTAAAAATTTGCTAGTTACTATCCCCCCCCCCCCCCCCCCCCCCCCTCACC
>ML293529.1:21938-38095 GCA_005239495.1 Nicotiana undulata | reverse complement strand
CAGCATATTTGTTTACAATCATACGTCCATAGAAGACTCCGGTATAAGTTTAAAGAAAGAATTGAGCCCAGGGCATAGACAAAGGATTGAATTTTTAGAAGATTGTATCATGGATATTTCATATCTCCCATGAAAGGCTAGGGTAATGACTAATACCAGGAGACGCAGATCGGAAGATAGCTTAAGCCTACATAAAGGCTTATTAGAAGGAAGAGGGAACTAAATAGTTACATAAAAAAAATCAGGAGTCTGATTATTGGACCCAGAAAATTATAGACATCATGATTAAGAACAATGCAGAATCACTCTTAATATCAGAGGTACAAGAGAGATAGTACAATAGCCATATTTTATAAGGGCTCCATGATGATGCATGTGAGAAGAGTACCAGCCTCATAAGAAGTCAGAATAAGGCTCCCACCAGATTGTGTATGCACCAGAGGTGCAAGTATTAGAAAAGAGCTCCAAGTTATGGACGTGAATCACACCTAGGTGGAAGGGAGGTCATGAAAGAGATAGAAGATACGATGCGAGATTTTAAGGTAAGTAAGGTAAATGTGAACAACGTACGAGATACTTAAAGGCAAAAGATCGTGAATAGTCCATACTTAGGATAACATGCTAGAAGCGCGGGGATTCAGATATCTAGGAATAATAGCGGCATCGTCAGTAGCATATCTTCCAACCTACGATTTCTAGGTATCAAGAGATCTGGCCAAGAGAGTAAAGAAGAGTTAGAAACGATGTGATGTCCCGTTTAATGTTCCAAAATCACAAAAGGAGATTTGTGTGCAAGCGAGTTGAAGGAAGGATGCGAGTAATATAAATGAATATGTAGGTCGCAAGCTAAAATATGGTAAATTGACAAGGTTTTAGGAAGACATGAGTAAGGATAAGAAAGGTCGAGAGGGAAGATGATGAGAATGGATGAAGTCTTAGGATTAAGCCATAAAAATAAGAGATCTGATGGTTTCTCTAATTTATAAAAAGCTTAGTATAGCCCGAATCAACTCAAACGAGTCCAAGACTAATGTCATTTAGAAGGGATGGAATGATGCCCTGATAATACAATGAGGGCGTGATCATGATAAATAAAGGATAACGTTTGAGCTTTTGACTGAGTAATGATTTGAAGAGGATTTCATGGATTGTACGGAGTTAAAAACGTAAGGTGAATCACATTGGGACGCTATAAAATACGATTACTGAAGTACAGTATCGCCCCCAAGTGGATCAGGAAAATCACCTCAAATACTCCTCGATACAGCATAAGCCCTAGTGGCAATGTAATACGTAAGAAGTTTCAAATTATCAATGGAAGATTGTAGATCAATATTGAGGTGGATAGATAATGGGTGGATAAAAGATACAAAGTACGAGATGATATTAGACCATCATTCTTAATATGAACAGTAATGAAGAAGCGTTAAAAGACTTGGCTTTATGCATATAGGATAAGCAACAAGAGTAACCAGGAGTTTGTTCGCAGAACTCAGTAACAATAAATCGAAGTAAGAATTATGGTATAGTATGGCCTACTTGGATGTAGTAAAGCTAATGACGCCCAAAGGGACAGCTTGACATAATTTTGCATATGTTCACAAGTGAGGCCTAGAGATTGGCTAAGAGCTGGAGGAAAGGGGAGAGAAGCGTCGTGTATGCGCACATACAAAGTTAGAGTCATACAGGATCTATGATAGGAGGAAGCAACAGTTACGAGATTGGAAGGAATTTGATCAGAAGTCATGGCATGAGAAAGAGGCAAAAATGGAAAGGAGAATATTAAAGTATTCGCAAGAACTATGGGTTATGACTATAATAAGTGCATCAGTCAACATTCAAGGACGAATGTTTCAAAGGGGGGAATGATGTTACGCCCCACAATATTACGTTGATATTACGTCATGCAGTACTAAGTTACGACAATGTTGCACCCTGTGGTATTGTACGTTAATTTTTCGTAAGATAATTGGCATCAGTCCAAGGAAAGGATTATTTAAAGATTATAAGGATTATGCTATTTCAAACAAGTAATGAGTAAAGTCGTGAAGCTGAGAGGGGAAACAAGTTAAATAAAATGAATTTTCGTCCAAGTTTGGCATGTTGGGATAAAATACGGACCGAGCTAAAATACTCGGTATTTATGAACTAGTGCCATACAAGGTACCACATTACCATGATAGTAAGGTATGTGAAAAGTGAGTAGTATTTTAAGTAAGTCAGAATAATTCTTAATTATGCGGGTAATTGATTAATTATTGGGTAGCGGAATATTACCTAATTAATTAACTAATGTAATTGGCTAAGGTTGGATAGTCTCCAACGTGGCAGCTAACCAATTCAAGAAATGTGACTCTTAAGTCACTATACTATGTGGCAAGATTAGAAATGTGAAGGAGGTGAATCATTATTTTGATAGTTTACGTATTACAACTTCTTTGTACAAGATACTCAAGAATGTCATTGATACACTTCTCTTCCTTAATCAAACGAAAGGGTGTCTGTTGGAATTTAGGCCTTATATTCTTGTATCAAATTGCCCACAGTTGTTAACTCACAATTGTAGCTAGCTTCATAGTCCTTTCTACTTGTATTTATTCTCTTTACAAATCAATTAAAGCTCTTCACTACTTCCACTCTCACCTCTTATTTTCTTCTGCTTTTATTTCTTCGCTTTTCTATTTTCTGTATGCATATACGTACAAGTTAATACCCTTCTTGTGTCAATTCTGGAGTAGACAAAGGAAGTGGCGTGAAAAGTGGTATTACTAGTTAATGAAAGCTTGAGTAATTTTGTTGAGAACCTTTCAGCTTCATGTAAAGCACTTCTGACTTGTTTTTGCGATTATACTGTGTAACTGCAATGGGATTTTATGATTCTAAGGGAGTACGGTGCAACCTTTTTCAATATGAGTGGTCCAGCATTCAATGCGGGTCGAAGCATCTGGTTGCCGGGTTGGTTAAATGTTGTTAATGAAATTTCTATCGACGCCATTCCAATTCAAAGAATTAAAAAAACTTCGAATTCTCAATTCTCTACGACGTCTAGACCATAAAATATTTTCAGGTATGTTAAGGCTATCCCTTCTTTCTTTTTGGCATGATCCAAATAATACAAATGAACGAGCTTCCAAAGATACTCTACTCTTAGAAGCTAGCAGTATTTACATTGTTTCCCTTCTTATGAAACAATTGATGTTGAGGTTGCTTCTTTTATTCTTATGTTATCAATGTTGTTGGTACTTCTTGATTATTATAAGATTCTTGAAGAAGAGTTAGTCCTAATAATGTGTACAGAGAATATTGACCTTACGTCACTCCGAAAGGTTTAGAATATGATTTCATTGAGTCCTGCATGCATTGTATATATACGTATCTATTTTACTCTACCGAGCCGCGCTATAGTCGGCCGGGTATGGCACCTATTGTGCAACCACTGATCAGTTGGGTTTACCGAGCTCCACGTGGCCGGGTATGATATGATGATGATGCCCACAGAAGCGGATGTTTTAAAAGATTATGTATATATATATATGTATCATGCATTTCATGTTACTGTCTCCTAGAAGCACTCAGATGCTACAGGTTGTATCTCTTACATCCCTATTTACATTATTGTTCTTAGTTATGATTTTCTGCCTTACATACTCAGTACTTTATTTGTACTGACGTCCCTTTTTCTTGGGGACGCTGCGTTTCATGCCCGCAGGTTCCGATAGACAGGTTCGGAGTTGCTCATTTGGTTAGTATAATTTAGACACATATTGTTTGGTAAGGCGGGATTCTGTCATGACCTTTATGATATTTATGTACTCTTAGAGGCTTGTAGACATACGTCGTGTACATAAAGGATTGTACGGCCTAGCCGGCCTATTTTTTGAGTTTATAAAGGATTGTGTTGGCCTATTAGGCTCGTATGTCATGTGTATGTAATAATGTAATAAGAAAGATACTCTACGTTGGTACTCGGTTGGGTAAGGTACCGGGTGCCCGTCACGGCCCATCGGTTTGGGTCGTGACATACACATTATTTTTGTGCAGATCCAAGTACCTTGGATCATCTTGGTCGCTAGAGTTTTGAGTTTAGTTGAGGAGACTTCAAGGTCTGCCTGTTGTTCTGCCCGTATGCCTTGGAGTCACCCTCTATTGTTTCATTACTACTTTTTATTGTATTTCCTAACAGTGTTGTATTTTGAGATTTATAGAGGACTCTCAGTAGAGCTTATGACTCTGTATGACCTGTTTTGGGTTGTATTATTGTTGATCGTTGTGGCTATGTTATGGCATATTCCAGTCTTGTTATTTAATAGTTAAGTGGTTTATTTATATTGTTATCATCATGTGTTATGCTTACCTAGTCTTAGAGACTAGGCGCCATCACGATCCTTAAAGTGAGATTTTGGGTCGTGACAGATGTTTTTGCATAGAAATTAAGCAAAATATGTCTTTTATTTCATAAAATGACAAACTAAATAGAAGTTTCAGCCTAATTATAAAAAAGAATTACATTAGTTGGTTTTATCAAAAGAGTCTGAAGGATGAGAAATCTTTGTTGCATCCTTTGAAGATAAAGGCAGTTCCTTATCTGGTTCATTATCTTCATCATTGCCCTTATCCTCTTCTTCAGATTCCTCTTCGGTTCATGAAGATTCAGAACAAGTGCTCGAGGAGCTTGAAATAGTGGGACGAGCAAGAATTTTCTTGAAGGCGGTTGTCTCCAATTTTAGAGCCTTAACAATGCAACCATTCATGTTTGATATGCCTTCTTTGGCCTCCTCCAAGGTCTTCCTCCTTATGTGATAAATAGCATATGTTTTTTCAAGGAGAAAAGAGTCGTCTTGATCTTGGAATTTGGCTTGAAGCTTTTTGATTTTGGAATGCAGTTGGTCATTTTCAGACCTCACGGCGTCATAGGTCCAGCAAAGGTCAGTATTTGTCCTTTGCGTGTTCGCAATTTTGCTCCATGACCATTTTGAGCCTTCCCTCTATCTTTGCCCTCTTTTCCTCGGCCGCAACAGCCTCCTCAGTTTTGGAATGTAAGTTTTATTCTAGGTTATTGATTTGTTCCATGGAAGCAGACTCACGTTTGGTTGCCGCGGTTACAACATCCTGTAGCTCAACCAATTTGACTTTCAACTAGCAGGTTCTATAGACAACTGAGTTGCCTCTTGGCTATGAACCACTTTTTCTTGATCAAATTGCTCTAATTGGGCTTCAAGCTTGCCCATTTGAGCAAGTCTTGATTCTAAATCCGGGAGCCGCTCAGCAAGTTGATCTCATTCAGATGCAATCTATCCCGCTCGGCAGCAAGTTCTTATGTAGTTTGGATCATCTTTAGCAAGCCCTCGGAACCAAGGAGGTTAGCCTGGAAAGTCAAAGATTAAAGTTATTGAGGATAATGTTTAGCAAGAGGAAAGGGAAGAAAAAAGAGTAAGATGATACCTGAGCAGCAAAGTGCATGTTGTTATTGATCAGACATTCCGCAGAGAAAGCCTTCATCTTCAGCTGGTCTTTGTTCTAAGCCAAAGGCTTCAAGTAGTTGGAAACTCCCACCGGTTTGGATACTAAGTGGCACTCATTCGAAATCAAAAGAGTGACTTTCGGATGAGTGCCGAAAAAGTGTTCTCAATGCTCCCGTGATCGGGTGACCGATGGGAATGAACATCTTCTGTTTGTTCAGTCAGAGCCGGTGGTGAGGTAGGAATTGATGATGCTGCAGCTGGTGTTGAAGTTGGAGGTGGAGGAATATCAGAAGTGGAACTCCTCTGACCGAAAGAGACAACTGGAGCTCGAAAATGATACACTTTGCGTTTTCAACTATTTTTATTTCTGTAAAGAGTCCTCGAATTTCTTCTAGTTGAGCAGATGGTCGAGCAGGGGAAATTCTTCTTCTTATTTGAAGAACCGTTTCATCATCAACCTTGGTTTCATCTTCATCAAGGACCATTGTGGTCGGTCCAGCTGAGGTTTCTTTTGTTGAAGGTTTCTCCTGACTCTCAGCTTTGGAGGTTTGTCTTCTTCTTGGTTTTTTATCCTTGGACTGGGACTTAGGGAAGATGGCCTTCACAGGAAGCAAGAGCGGCATCACGAGCCCTCTTCTGGTCAATGGCTGCTCGAATTTGTTGATGAGACACCATTATATCATGGGAAACCTCAACAACAGGGCATACAGAAGACCTTTTCGGAAGGCCTGCGTATTGTGGAAGGGAGTCAACAAATTTATACTACATCATGTTGAAGATGAAAAAATAAGAGGAGAAGTTTTACTTACCATGGTTCTTGGCCTCCCAATTGAATTTGTGTGAAATTTCTTTCCACTTACAAAAGTCTGGCGTGAAAATATCTATAATCTTTATTAACTATTGGGTTAGGTTTTGAACCGATGGAGGAACCTAATGGGTAGCTGAAATAAGATAAACAAAAGTTAGAAAAAGAAGGAATTTTCTTTAATGCAGTAAAAGAAAGATATTCGAAAAACTTACGAGTGAAGTTCCAGGATTCAGGGATAGGAGGAGTTGTCACCGGTAGAATATCCTTGGTACCAATGATAATGAACTTCTCCATCCAACCGTAGTCATTATCATCATCAACACTTGTGACGATGGCATGGTGACCGCATTTGTTGAGTTTAATCATGCCTCCATGGAAAATAGTTGGAGAGTAAAGGTTGATCAAATGAGCAAGAGTGAGGGTTTCACCGGCCAGGAAGCACAGAAACAGAAGGCAAGCTACCGTTCGCCATATTGACAGACCTACCTGGACCAAGCAGACATGGTAGTGGTGGAAAAACTCTAAAATGGTGGGATCGATTTCTCGACCCATTATTAAGGTGAAAGGATACGTGTAAATGTACCTAAACCTTGGTTTGCTAAAAGTAACTCTTTCCACTTCATTAGAGGCTAAAATTCAATGTTTTTCCAGCCATAATATTCTTTCACAATAGATATGCTGGCAGGACGAATGGAAGAAGAATATCTATTGACGAGAATGTTTTTGTCATTTTTAGGGTTAGGGGGTTCCTGTTGAACCTGGAGATCCATCTCATTATTTAGCTGAGAGGGGATGATGGTGTTAATAGTAGGAGGATCGATGTCAACTTCCTTAGTTTTGTTCTTTTTCGATGGTCCACCACCGAAGTAAGAACCAGAGTAATCAGAGGAAAAGATAATAGAAGACATGATAATGGAGAATGTGAGCATTAAAATTCTACTGCAAATGAGAATTTGTAGAAAATTCTAAGGAAATTCGAGGAAGAAGAGTTTGTAAAAGTAAATTGTAGAAATGATGAAAAGTGGAGAAGTATATAGGTGGCAGAGTGCAAGGCAACCATTACCTAGGTAACTGACTAAAGTATTTGCCGAATCACGGGATAACACGTGTTCGAATCATTAAATTCGAGGAGACGTGCATCCTTTCAAGTGTCAGAAATCATTCAGGAACTTTCCCGCCAAGAAAAAAGGTCTTATCTACTTCCCGATAACATAAAGTTTTGTCACCAGAAAGTAGGGGGACTATTTGTATGGGGTCACCCTGTGTTTCTTTCTTTTCCTTATCTTTTTTGTTTATTCACTTTCTTCTTTTTATTTTTTTTATTTTTCACTTTCTTTTATTTTTATTTTGCTGTTATTTTTTTACTTTATTTTTTTCTAATTAATATTTCACTTTTTTATAATTTTTTCTTTTTATTTTTTTTATAACAATCATTCTCTTTTTCACTTTATTTTTTTTCTTGTCTTAATTTTTTAATAAATTTTTGCTATATCTTTTTTTATTTTTTTAACTTTGTTCTTTCCACTAAAATTTCTCCATCCAAAATATTTGTCACTTTTTTCACTTTCTTTTATTTATTTATTTTATTGCTATTTTTTCACCTTTTTCTAATAATAAATCTGCACTCTTTTTAGTTTTTTATTTTCTTTCCTTTTTTAAATTTTTATTTAATAATAAAATATGAGTGTGAAGGGTGGGGTGGCCCCGGTGGATGAGGAGATGCGGGAAACGAGGCTCAGATGGTTCGGGCACGTGCGGAGGAGAAGCCCTGATGCCCCGGTGAGGAGTTGTGACCGGTTGGCGGTGGTTGGCTCGAGTAGAGGTAGAGGGAGGCCTAAGAAGTATTGGGGAGAGGTGATTAGGCAGGACATGGCAAAAATGCGGATTTGACATGGCCCTTGATAGGAAGGTCTGGAGGTCTAATATCAGGGTTGTAAGATAGGGGTTTCTAGAACTTTTCGTACTTCATTCCCGGGGTGAGGTGGGGTTTGGTAGGGTTCTCCATAGATGACTCGCGTTTTGTATTGTGCCCCATGATGGTAGTTGCGGTCGATATTGTGGCATGTAATTTAATTTATGCTCTCATGTTTAGATAATTATTTATGCAATTTCTGCTGGAATTACTAATGCTCTTTTCTTTTCTTTTCTTGTTTATTTCCCTGAGCCGAGGGTCGATTGGAAACAGTCTCTCTGCCCTTTCGGGTAGGGGTAAGGCCTGTGTACGTATTATCCTCCCTAAACTCCACTCTATGGGACTATACTGGGTTGTTGTTGTTGTTGTTGTTGTTAAGTGTGAAGGGGTTATAGTGAATTTGAGTATGTAGAAAAGAGTGAATTTTTCTCTGTAGAATTCTATACTTACTTAATTGGGCTCAAATGAGTGATAAAATAATGCATCAGTATTCAGTACTTTGAAGATCTTGGGGGCATTATCGGGTAATTTGAGGGTTTAGGGGCAGGTCGGGTCATTATTTTATGCTGCTAGGGCATTTGTGTCAGGTTGCCTCTAAATGGGGGAACTGAATCGGTTATGGTAAAAATTGTTATTTTAATTTGATCCGAATTTTAAAATTGGGGATAGATCTCTTTATTCATGAGTTGGAACATGGCATTTCATTTAAATTAAGAGTACATTTGGTGCTACAGTGTAATGGTAAGGTTATAATATAAAGGATAGTGAAACAAAGAATTTGTTTAAACTATTTCCAGTAGTATAATGATGATATATTTAGCGAGATTTTTTCATTCTTATACATTATTTGTAACCTTATTACGAAAAATGTTCATGTATTGATATTTATCCGATCTAAACACATTTTAGTTACAAAATATATAAAATTTACCTTAAAAGGCTCTCAATCCATTATTTGTACCTTTAATCAAGGGATTTAGTTACACAATTTTCTTTTTTTCTCTTCTCTCCAGATTCTCTCTTTCTCCCCATATCTCGAGTAAACGGAATAATAACGAATTTTCCGAAAGCATTTGAAACCTGGGCAGGATGCTTCTCCGTGGAAGTACGAGTAGCTACCCATTCCTCCAGATATGCCTGGTTATTGGTTACAAGTAAAAAGCTTCCTCAATAAGTTAAGTAGCGAAATATATAGAATATTGAGGAGCAGTCATATTCCTTTGAGTCACACATGTCAATATAAGATAATATAAAGAGCTTAATATTAAATTAGTAATGAGAAAGAGAATCATGGTACTCGTAAGAATTGAGAAGTGCAATGGCAAAGAGTATTTTGGTCAGGGAAATTAGTATATGAGCGTACACCAAATCATGTTCCCCTCCCACCACCCTATTACTGTCTTTCCGACAATTCTCAGGTTCTTACCCAGTAGAAGTTGTGGTCTGATTGTTGCTCAATTTGGAATAACAAAAAGTTTGTGAGCTCATAATATGCAAAGATGGCATGAAGTGTGAGATAAGACGGTAGCAACCTCCAGGAAGGAAGTAAGGAGAAGACGAGGACTGCGAGCGAGGAAGAACATAGAAGATGGAAAGAGCCATTGCGAATTATTAAAATGTATGCTCTTCTTCCCAAATGCTTTGAATAATTAACTCCGAGTCAAGTTACCACGCATTCCTTTCAGCCACTACATAGCATCTATCAGTTGATACACAATTATAATTTTCATACATTATTTTTATTCAGTTATATACAACTATAATATCTTACTACTTAAATATAATTTTTATATAAATTTTATACAATATGTCTTTTTGTATCTGATTTTTACATAGTAAAAACATATTTCATACAACTAATTATATATTATACAACTTATCTACAACTTTCATACATTATTTCTACCCAGTTATATACAACTACAATATCATACCACGTAATGTTTTATACAAATTTTATACAATATGTCTTTAATATATTTTGTATCTGATTTATACATAAAAAAAATAAATTTCATGTAACTAATTATATATTATACAACTTATCTACAATTTTCATATGTTATTTCTACGTTATATACAACTACAATACCATACAACTTAAATACAATTTTACTACAATTTCGTAAGTATAATGTATGTCATGTCGTCGTCTTCTCCTTCGAGTTTCAATCTGAAATTCAGCCACAATCAAGTCTAATCTTCACCAAAACACATTCAAAATTGAGATATAAACTCCAAACCATATTCTCAATTGTTTGCAACAACATCCAATCCAAACAAATAATGACTTTTAAAAACTCAAATTCGAATTCAAAGTTTCAAAGCTTTTAATGGTTGTCAATAGTGGAATTGATGTTCTCTTTCCTTTGCTTTACATTACTGGAATCATGGATTGAGAGATAGAGAGAGATATAGAGAGCATTCCCAATTGTTTGCAACAACACCCAATTCACACAAATAATATTTTTTTAAAACCCAAATTCGAATTCAAAGCATCAAAGCTTTTTAATGGCTGTCAATGGTGGAATTGCTGCTCTCCTTTTCTTTGCTCTATATTACTGAAATTAGGGATTGAGAGATAGAGAGAGAAGGAGAGAGATGAGGGAAGGGGTATAAGGATGAGAAATAATTGATTCCTAATATAAAGGGATACTCATTTAATTTCTAAAGTGTATATAATTGATAAATTTGTATATAGAATGCAATTAAAATAAAACTAATAAAGTTTCCAACGGTATATACATACTTAAAAATTCCATATTTATCACTTTCTTAAAGCAAAACTATGGCCCAAGGCCAAAAAAGACGCCCAAAATTCACTCATAATAGTCCGATACTGTAGGTAAGGTAATGCGACTTTTTCACGAGGGGTAAATTGGAAATGAGTCTTGATCTGCTTTGGAGCTATCATCCATCACCCTTTCTCTCTTCTTCTAAGATCAAAACATTTTTGTTGCACAAATCCACCACAGTGTATGCACAGAATTAACAAAAGACAAAGATGCCAGGTCCAGGACCGCACATGATGTACACATTGGGGTCTGGCTTAGGCCTGATGAGTGTATCCAATGGCCGATTTAGTCCTCATCACTGCCTCACCTATTCAATCAACGCTTTCTTTGGACCGGACATTGGATCTTTCTCTGAGTGGCTGACTTCCACCCTTGGATTAGGCAGTGCTTTGGGTTATGCAATCGAGCCGTGGATCCATGACCCTTTTTATTACATCCTTATTCTTGGTATTCCTATGTCCATGCTTTACAGCACTGCCTCCAAATTCCTCCTCAACAAGGGTTTGCTTGATTCCGCTTCTGGGGTCAGCCCCTCAACTCTCTGCTTCTTTATAAACATTTTTTTGATTTAATTGCCCCTAAATTTAAATTATCTTCTTTTAATGCAATAGGTGCCGTTAACGAGGAAACAGTGCTTATTCCTCGTGGCTGCTGGCTCTTTGTCACATTTTTTCTTGGACCATTTGTTTGAGGTAAACTTTTGCTTATATATATGGTCATGTTTTTGTGAGCTACTATCATTTTTTTTAATGAAAACTTCGGTGTAATTTATAGTATAGTGTTTTCAGCTATTTGTGTTATTGAATCGCAGTGTTGTAGTATAGAATTGCATTAAAGGTTTAGCACAGCTAGCTTTCTGAACGTGCCTGCAAAAATTTTGGTTCTGGTCCTTGTTTAATTTAGAGTCCACAAGGTCCTAGCAGCTTCATAAAAGAGAAATTTCGTTTCTTTTAGTTTTTGATCAGTCAAATTTACTGAGCTAAATGGGGGCAAGGAGATTGCTTAGAAAGGAATTAACTAGTAGCTGAGGTTCAAAACCTCCAGTAAATCAAGCCAGGCATCTATACATTGAAAAATTTATCAAAGTAGCATTGCCACACCATCAAAAGTCTATGGCGATTTCTTCCCTCCAGATTGATCAAAGCACATGGAAAGGTGCTATATGCCAAGTCTTTCTTCTATCTCTCCTATGATGAATATTTTAACTATCCAAATAACATCTGCTAGAGCAACCCGTTGAACTTTAAAAAGAGACAAAATGAGTCACCAGCATACAGAAGCCTTACGGCAGTGAATTAATAGATGAGTTCTCTACCTCTTTAGACTTGCACATGAAGCACCAACAATCTTATGGTATATTCCTTCCTCAAATTATAACCCATACGGATTGCATTTTGACTGATGCGCCTAGCAAAAAGGCCATTAGGTACTATTGAGCAGCAAATAACTTTAGGATATCTCCTAAAAAACCTGGGTTCAGAATAGATTTGTTATTTCTACTGAGTCGCTTTCCGTGGGAAAAGAACCAAGGAATTTCTAACCAGACATGAACATCAGCTATTTATCTTTTCAGGAATTTTGGAACAGGTGCGTAACAGGGAAATGAAAGAAGTGGTTCTGATAATTGTATACTCGTTGATCGTTGAAGAGTTTGTCACACAATAGAATTTTGTTAAATATGTTTAACGATATGTTTTTTGTTTTTTGTAAATATCTTGATTATGGTTATCTAACTGGTTGATAACTTTTGCTAAAGGAGTGGCTTTGTCAATCCACATTGTATGAGTACTGTTGTCTGTTGTTGTGTGATTAAAGTAAAGAGTGGACCTATTCATATCTACTCTAAAAGATCGAGTCTCTGAAGAGAATTTCGTTGTAGCAAAGATAGTTTGGCAATAATGGTTATATCGTGGCCAACTTTTCTAATTAACTTCTACAAGTTTTACTTGGGTTATGTACTACTGGAGGAGGCATATAAATGACTATCCTCACATTTGTAAATCTTCAAAACAGCGTGGGAGAGGATGAAGTAAACAGGAACCATACATTGGGAGTTGGTTGCACCCGTATCCCCAAAAAGAAATAACATGGCGCGATTCCAGCTCACTGAAGACATGACATTAGATAGGAAGGTTTGGAGGGCAAGCATTAGGATCGTAGGTTAGTAGGTAGTTGGGCGCTTTTCTTCCCCGTTGAGGGTGTTAGGCTAGTTCGTAGTGTCTTGCTTTAGATTGTTAGTGGTACTTGTTGTGTTTATACTATTTTCCGCTCTGATTGCCTAGTACCTTTCCATTGTTCTGATTATTGATATGCCTTTTCCATTTATTTTTCTTAGGTTGTTCACATTGTCTTCTTGATGTATGTATGTGGTTATTATTGTTCCATTTCCTCTTTTTCATCTCTTTGTGCCGAGGGTCTTTCGGAAATAGCCTCTCTACCTCGGGGTAGGGGTAAGGTCTGCGTACAAACTACCCTCCTCAGACCCCACACGTGGGATATTACTTGGTTGTTGCATAAACAATCAAAAAAAAAAAATAACAGAATTATACAGGAAAAGCTTTTAAAAGTTCAATTATTTCTAGAGAAACGTCCTTGCCTTAGAAAAGCAGAGAGTTATTCGGACTACGCGTGTGTTTGGTATGGAGGAAAATGTTTTCTGGAAAAAGAATAGTTTTGTCACTTATTTAACCATGTTTGGTTATTGAGTGAAATTTTTTTTCTGGAAAATTAGTGAGTAAAAAATATTTTTTCGAAAAATATATTAATTAGGCAAACACCAATGGTGGAGGTGGAAGGGGGGTTGGGAGGGTAGTGGGTGGGGGTTGCAGGGTGGGGTTGGAGGGGTGGGGAAGGTTGAAAAAGGGTAGGAAAAACATTTTTCGTTTAATTGGAGGAAAATGAATTCACGAGGAAAATATTTTCCCGAATATTTAAGCCAACCAAACATAGGAAAGTTGGAAAATATTTTCCTTCATACGAAACACACCCTACATTTATATTATTGCTTCACTTATAAAAAAAGTATAACCATAATTTCTACCTATAAACATGTTTTTCTTATTTGTGATTTTAGAGATGAAAGGAAAAAGCTATAGTACTGAATCTTGTTAAATCGATAAGTTACTACTCAAGGGAGGCTATTGAAAAACCTCCAAAGGCCTAAAAAGGGAGGTGGTAATTAGAGCCCGATATTTTTGCTGGTGGGAGTTAGCAAGTACCCGGTGGAATTGTCGAGGTGCAATTAAGCTGGTCCAGAATCTAAGGGAGGTGGCAATTGGAAATTGTACTATCATATATTGACAAAGGAGGAAACTTTATTACTAATTGAAAGCATGGATTGTTATTTTAAGTAGTGAAGTCACCTCTTTCTATGTTATAGTTGGTAAGGCTCTCTAAGAAACGTCATAGTGATCTCAGAATCTCCTGTTTTCATGGTGTTTCCAAGAAAGTGCATCTTTTATTTGCTTTTAGTGCAAACTCTCTCTCTACCACCTGAATTCAGCAATAGCCCTTTTTGCTTAATTCGTTGTTCCTCTTGTAACAGGAAAATGGGAAGTCTACTATGTACACTTGGGTATTGAGCACAGGTTGGTGGGAAGGTCGTGCACCGATCAATCCAGATGCTGTTGTTGTGATTGCTATTTTATGTACCTGCTTGATCGCCGACTTTATTTACATCAACAGGTGTTTGCTGATGAATTATTCAATGAGATTTTGTTTTGTTTCCAGTTGCTTGGTCTGTCATTAACATGTCATCTTTGGGACGTAATTATCTTGCAGAGTGAAGCCACTGAAACTGCTCAAGTTACGAGTTATCAATTCTGTCAAGCTGATCTTGGTAATTGCTACCTTATATTGCTTATGGTGTGCAACCCAAATATACTTGGTTCGTCCTCGTCGACCAGCAGTAGGTGAAGAGGCTGATCTTGGAGTCCTTGTGTTTTTGGGAATATATTTTTTCTTCCCTCATTGGCTGTGCATTATGTCCATGAACTCGAGAGATCCGCAAGAACTTTTGCCCCTTTGACTAAGCAAGAATCATAATGACTAGTGACATAGAAATCTCAAGGCCAATAGCTTAGTGAGTGAAGCTGTTAGCACCATTTTGTAGAGGAGCTGAACTAGTCAATGTTCGCCGTTTCTTTGGAGCATCTCTTAATCTTTAAGTTCTTGGCATCAGTTAAGCATAAAATTACATTGTTTCCTGGCTCCACAAAGTCAAAAGTGTAGAGATTGTGATTTTGGAGCTACATTCTTTCTTCCTGGGGTGGTAAGTCAAACTGTATGGGAGGTCCTAGTAAAATATACCAAGAAACATAGGTCAAGCTTTGTAGTGTTTCAGGTTTTGTTGATCAAATAATTTATAGCTCATATATACACCTTCATTGTGCATGGAAATAAAGAACTTAGAGATGTTACATGATTCAGCTCCTCTTGAAGTTATTGAGTTGCAACTTTGATCATCTGCTCTTCTTTCCAAGATGGCATTTTTGCTCCATTTAGAATTGGTTCCCGTACGAGTTTTAACCCAAAAGGCAACTTGGCTTTCCAAAAGAAACTAGCATGATGTTCAAACCCTATTAAATGTTTGTCACAGGGAAAACAAAAACTTAATGCACACAAGAGGGGTTAGGTTAGGTATCATGCCTGCGGAGAACGGGAGACGTGTAGATGCAGTTAGTCTTTTTCATTTCTTTTTTCCAATGAAATTGCAATAGTTAGAAGAGGCGAACTAACGACAGGAAAAACTTTTAACTCTACGGGTGTGTCTGGTACCGAGGAAAATATTTTCCGAAAAATATTTTTTAATTTTTCCATGTTTGGTTGGCTTATATGTTTTGGAAAACATTTTCCTTATCAACTCATTTTCCCCCAATTCGATTCTTTCTCAACCTTTCCCATCCCCACCAACCCACCCACCCCCTCCCTCCAAAAAAGCCTTTTATATTCAAATTTCAGTTTTTCCGTTACCACCCACCCTACTACCCCTCCACCCCCACCCACACAAAAAAATTATTGTTTTACCCTTTTTCTTTTGCAATTTCAAGTTTTTGCTTTTTTTTTCGTTTTTCTGCACCACCCACCCCACCCCGAACAAAAAGAAGTTTTCTTTTTTTACTTTTTTTTTTGTAAATTTAAATTTCTATTTTTTACGTTTTTCTGCCCCCCCTCCCCTCCCC
>ML293529.1:2500-21760 GCA_005239495.1 Nicotiana undulata | reverse complement strand
CCCACACACACCTACCCCCTGCCCCCTCCCCCTCCCCCTCTGAAAAAATATTTTTTAAATATATTTTTCGGTTTTAGTTTTTTTTATTTTTCGGGTTAAAGGTTCAAAATTTTACAAGTCCCAATGTTATGAGTTCGAGGTTTATGTGTTTGGAAGTTTACGAGTTTAGAAATTACGAAGTTTACGGGTTCGAAATTTCGCGGTTTCGAAAGTTTAGCGGTTCGGAAGTTTATGAAATTTGTGGGTTCGAAAGTTTGTTTGTTCGGAAGTTTATGGCTTCATGTTTATTATATTTAAATTATTTATGAATATTCTTGAGAAGTCATTTTCCTCAATTTGCGTACCAAACACAAAAAATGAATAAGTTTACTACTTGTTTTTCAAGAAAACGTTTTCTTGGAAAATATTTTCCACGGAAAATATTTACCGTTATACCAAACACACCCTATATGTATTAGGAGGGTGTTTGGATTGGCATTTAAAAAGTAGTTTATAAGCTAAAAGTCAAAAATCATAAATTGGTTAAGTGATGAATTTAAATATAAATTTAAAATACATCTCAATTAATAATAATTAGATGCTAAACCTCACGTAAATTTGGATTTAACAGCTTCTCTTCCTTCATAAAGTAGGGGTAGAGTTTACGTACACATTAATCTTTCTATCCCACGTGTGGGATTGCATTGAGTTTGTTGTTGTTGAGTGCAACATTTGGACAGTGGATCCAATTGAATGCAACATTTCTACCAGAATATATTTATATATGTGAAAAGTAACTAAAATTTTAATAAATATCAAATTTTGATCAAAAGTACTGTAAATTTAGGACCCGTTTGGTCATGAATTTTTTCAAAATAAATTTGGGATTTATTTGGCAAACAGATGTTTGGCCATAAATTTTACTCACATTTTGGAAAAATCCCAAATCCCAAACTTCAAATCGCAAAATCACCACAATTGCTGATTTTGGGCCAAAATCCCAAAACTTGAGAATTTTATACATGTTTTTCCAAAATAAAGTTGGGAAATACGTTTTGAAAACGTATGCCCAAACACATTTTCATATTCAAACCAAACTTCACCCAAATCAGATTTTTAAAAACAAATTTGGGAATCTATGGTCAAACGCTAGCTAAGAATTTTAAGTTGAATCCATCAATTTTATGCTCTAAATCTGCCTCAACAATTGAATGCCTTGCTAGATGTATATGGTGAGTGTACAACAACAACAATAATAAACTTAGTGTAATTTTTATAAGTNCACTAATAACACATGTATTTACTTTTAAGCCACTGTTTAAAATATCTTTAGTCTTTAGCCACTGCTTTAATAAACTTTAACTGCTCGGACGAAAATACATTTCTGCTCATGTCCTTAACTTTTGAACTTAACTTCAGGACTACATGTCCTTAACTTTTGACTTGTAACTCTAAGTTCAGGACTTCAGGACTACATGTCCTTAACTTTTGAACTTGGAACTCTAAGTTCAGGACTTCAGGACTACATGTCCTTAACTTTTGAACTTAACTTCAGGTCTTCAGGACTACATGTCCTTAACTCTTGAACTTAACTCCAGGACTACATATCCTTAACTTTTGAACTTAACTTCAGGACTTCAAGACTACATGTCCTTAACTTTTGAACTTGGAACTCAAACTTCAGGACCAAGCGTCCTTAACTTTTGAACTTGTAAGTCAAAGTTAAGGACCTATCGTCCTTAACTTTTGATCTTGTAACTGTAAGTTAAGGACTGTCTGTCCTTAACTTTTGTTCTTGTTAGTCTAAGTTCAAGACCAAGTGTCCTTAACTTTTGAACTTGGAACTCAAAGTTAAGGACCAAGTGTCCTTAAATTTTGACATTGAAACTTGAAGTTCAGGACCAAGTGTCCTTAACTTTTTAACTTGTAACTCAAAGTTAAGGACCAAGTGTCCTTAACTTTTGAACTTGGAATTCAAAGTTAAGGACCTATTATCCTTAACTTTTGAACTTGGAACTCAAACTTCAGGACCTATTGTCCTTAACTTTTGAACTTATAACTGTAAGTTCAGGACCTATTGTCCTTAACTTTTGATCTTGTTAGTCTAGGTTCAGGACCAAGTGTCCTTAACTTTAGTTCATGTCTTGCTCTTCAAATATAGTGGTTCATATGGCCTCTGGTCCGCAAAACCAAAATACATAACATAATTCTTTTGGGAAGTGATTTACATTTTTATGTCCGAAGGTTCAACACTTAATCTTTTCGGATATGATAATTTGTTCTTCAAATTCGGATATAAAGAATCGTTGTTAGCTTGAAGTCTAGATACAGAAGAGAAGTGCACCATAGCGTTAAGTGCTGATCTAACGTCTCCTTCTTCATAAACACTAGTCAAGTAGTTGTGCATTTCTATAACTTCCTAGAGAATACCAAAATACCACGAACATGAAAATTGTATCAGTCCAACTTTGTACTAATTGAGGAAACTTATTGAGAACTCAGGGTTCAAAAAATCAACATTTTTGTCATGTTCAGCAATGTCATCCATTACACCCTTAAACCAGTCGAATGATTCATAAACACTAGTCAAGTAGTTGCACGAATTTTTGTCATGTTGCTGCTTCTCTGTTGTACAGAATCAGAAATGGCGTATTTCCATTTAAGAAGGAAAGGGTAATACTGTCTTTTCATATTAATTTTAATAGACTAATGACTACTTTTGCTCAGCATTACAAATGCTGGATAAAAAGTAAATATCACATTAAAAAGTACCTACCCCACGCAACTTTTACAAGATAGTGTATACGCAGACCTTACCCCTATATTCAAGAGATATAGAGGCTATTTATATTCCAAAAAAATAAGGGTGGCAAATGGGTTATTGGACTTGTCAAGATAGGCTGATTCATTAAATGGGTCATTGCCAGTTTACTTGGGTTAAGATCAGGGCGAATCTACTGTATCGAATATGGGTTCTCAGGAACCAATAACTTTTATCCGGGCCTTCTATTTGTATTGAGATATCTATTAAACGTATAAGTATTTTTATCTTGGAACCTATAACTAAAGTCAGTCGTTGGTTCGGTGGCATCTGGTGAGGGTTCAAATCCATTTTAACTTCACTTTTGATTTTTCGCAAGACTACACCTGTAGGAACTTTTTTGTTTCTCTTTTTCTTTTAAAAACATACCAGCCACCATTAAATACCTTTTTACTTGCTGAAATTATTATTTTTGCCGTAATGCTAGAAATTTATAAGGTTCAAATCTTAAATCCGTCTCCGATTAAGATGGACTGAGTCAAGATAAGTTAAATATTGGGTTGTAACCCAACCCGTTTAAAATAACTCAAATTTTTACAATGTTCTCAACTTTTAAACAAGCATATATAAAAGTTATCTTATGTTTCGAAATAAATGTCAATTCAAACCAAATGATTTCTTTCATCACTTGGATTTAGAATTTTATTTGACAGTTCTTCATCTTATAATACTAACAAATATCATATTTTCTTTTCATGGTGTAGAAAAAGTATTTTCTTTTTTAAAAATGAGTAATTTCCTTTCTTGTTGTAAAAATAGTAATATCTTTTATTTCAACAAAATTATTTTTTCTTTTTATGTTGTAGAAAAAATATTTTCTTTCATTTTAATAAAATGTGTACTTTATTTTATTTTACTGTGATACCTAAAATATAGCTCAGTACCCGTACTTTATTTTACTGATATAAATTTTATTTGTTATTTTTTCTATTGTAAAAACATGTTTCTTCTTTTCTTTTTCTTTTTTTTTTAATTAATTTTTTCATGTTTGAAGATTATTTTTTTCAACAACAGTTAGTTAAATAAATTATTCCACATCATGAAATAAAAGTACTTATTTTAATAAAATGAATGATCATATTTTTTGTACTTCATGAAAAGATATTTTTTCTACATCATGTGGAGAGAAAATACTCTAAATAATTTTTTCATATACTTAGGATAGTCGGGGTTAGGGGTAGGGTTGGGTGGATGAAAGTGGTGGGACTCAGGTGGGGTAGGGATGGGGTGGGGTGGGGTGGGGTGGTGAGAGTTGGTTGAAAAAGAGTTTTGAAAAATATTTTTTCTTCTCTTGATAGGAAAAATATTTTCCTTCAATTGGAGAAAAGCGAATTCATAAAAAAAAAATCCAAATATTTAAACCAACCAAATATATAAAAATTAGAAAATATTTTGTCTCAATATTTTTCAGCACATGGGTCAAGGCAGAAACTATAAGACTGAGCATTTTCATGTGTCAAGGTTAGGCATCATCATGAGTCCATTTGGGCTGATGATTTTTGATGGGTCAACTTGGACTAGCCCAAAATATTTCATTTTCAAAATCGTTCTAACTCAAACCCATTAAAATTTGGGCGAGTTGGACGGATCAAATGAGTTTGGATTAGTTTTAGGGATTTTTTTATTCTTGTACACTATACTTTATTACCCCTAATGTCCATGTTTAGTTAATTACCCGGCATAAATAAGTTTTGTTTACAAAATATATACAATCCAGCTTAAATGGATCCAATCCATTATTTGTGCCTTCAATCAAGGGATGTAATTACACCTTTTTCCTTTTTCTTTCTCTTATTCTCTTTTCTTATTTTTCTTCCGCCTTAAAATACAGTAATCAATTAAAATTGAAGAAGTATGATTACTTGTTCAAGATAGTGTTAATCAGAGATTCAGGAGTAGGCAAATCCAACTTGCTCTCCAGATTTATTTATATGCACAACTATCTTCTATAGACCCGCTATTACAGCAGGCGACGTGGGCATACCTACAGCCTATCGGAATTTCGGAGAATGCCTGCAGTTTATTGAACAAGGTCAAAGAGAAGTGCTTTTGGTTGTCTGGCTGTCTTAGCGGCGCCCTTGTCATGATTTTCAGGAGCTGGTTTTCTATGGCTGGAAAGAAGAAAAAGTTATAAACTTGACTGATAATTATAGATTATTACCTATGATTTTCGCAAAAGCTGCCATTTTGAATCTTCTATGTTTAATGGGTTGATAAGGGTGCTCTTTCATGCTTCATGTACATGAAATTTTTGCGTTGACTAAATGTTTGTATTCTCCTAATATTAGCGATGAGTTTGAATGGAACTTAAGTAGACAGTACATAGTAAAAATAAATTTCATACAACTAATTATATATTATACAATTTATCTACAATTTAACTATAACTTTCATACATTATTTCTATCTAGTTAAATACAAATACAATAACATATAACTTAAATACAAATTTTATACAATATATCTTTTGTATATTTTGTATCTGTTTTATAAATAGTAAAAATAAATTTCATACGACGAATTATATATTATATAATTTAGCTACAATTTATCTATAACTTTCACACATTATTTCTACCCAGTTAAATACAACTACAATAACATACAACTTAAATACAAATTTTATACAAAATTTATACAATATGTCTTTTGTATATTTTGTATCTGATTTATACATAGTTAAAACAAATTTCATACAACTAATTATATAGTATACAACTTATGTACAATTTTCATACATTATTCTACTTAGTTATATACAACTACAATATCATACAACTAAAATATAATTTTTATACAATATTGTTCAACTTTCATACAATAGTTAATTAATACATACATATATATATATATATATATATATAAACAAAATACAATTTTTCTACAATGTTACTACAATTTCGTAAATATAATGTATGTCATGTCTTCTTCTTCTTCGAGTTTCAATATGAAATTCAGCCAAAATCAAGTCTATTCTTCAGCAAAACACCCTCAAAATTGAGATATAAACTCCAAACCATATTTCCAATTGTTTGCAACAACACCCAATCCAAACCAATAATGGTTTTTGAAAACCTAAATTCGAATTCAAAGCGTCAAAGCTTTTTAATGGCTGTCAATGGTGGAGTTGCTGCTCTTTTTTCCTTTGCTTTACATTACTGAAATTAAGGATTGAGAGATAGAGAGAGACGTAGAGAGAATTCTCAATTCTTTGCAACAACACCCAATTCAAACAAATAATGTTTTTTGAAAACCCAAATTCGAATTCAAAGCTTCAAAGCTTTTTAATGGTTGTCAATGGTGGAATTTCTGCTCTCTTTTCCTTTGCTCTACTTTACTAGAATTAGGGATTGAGAGATAGAGAGACGTAGAGAGAGAAAGAGCGCATGAGAGAGAGAGAGACGGGGAGAGAGAGCACGTGCGGGAGAGAGAATAAGGATGAGAAATAATTGATTCCTAATATAAAAGGATACTCATTTAATTCCTAAAGTTTATATAATTGGTAAATTTGTATATAGGAGGTAACTAAATTGAAACTTGAGTAGGAACGGTAATAAGGTTTCCAATAGTGTATAGGTATGTAAAAATCTCTTAGTTTTACCACCCCGCAAAAGAAAGAGCCTATAGGGTGAGTGTAAGTATTTAAAAAAGAAAAAAACTCCAAAATCCAATACTATGAGGCCGTTTGGATATAAAAAAGATTGCATTTATTTTCGAAATCAGTGTTTGATCATAAATTTTTTAATTTTTACTTGAAGATGAATTTTGGAATTTTACGAAAAGTTGAAAACTCCAAAAAACTATTTTTCTAAACTTTTTACTCAGATCACTCACAAAACTTCAAAACACAACCCAAAATTATATTTATGTCCAAATACAACCCTAATTTTCAAATACCGTTTTCACTTGAACACTAATTTGTTTTTGAAATTTTGCAATTCTTATGTCCATGCCAACTAATTGGCAGGACCAAATTCCAAATTTCGCAGAGCAGAGCGACGCCGTTTCAACAGTTGCCGCATCCCCAAGAAATCCTCGCGGGTGTTAATATATAGGGTCTCCTTCCACACTTAAAAAAAAAATGTCCAGTTTCAACAACTCATTACAAAATTAGTGGCAGTAGCAAAATTATAGCTCGTCAATTTTCACCAAATCTTTGTAAGTTTGATTTTTTTTTTTTTTGGTCTCTTCAATTTTCAATTTCCACTTCGATTAAGTAAATGCAGTCCTGTTTTCCATTATCGGCAGTTAGGGTTTACCTCTGGATTTTTGTTTATTGTTATAAAAAGCTTACTTTTCTTTCTTATAGCTATCTGTTAATGTTACTAATGTAAATTTACCCTTTTTGTTAGTAAATAGCAATGGCAACGGAACACCCAAAGCCAGCAACTGAAGACGTGAAAATGGATCTGTTCGAGGATGATGACGAATTTGAAGAGTTCGAAATTGATCAAGGTTAGTTATCACTCATTATCGTCAGGCTCTTTCATTTTTCTCTTGCTGATTATCTTCGTTTTTAAATTTGAGGGTTAGCATCATTAATTTGTTCTATTTTTGCATCTTATGTGTATTTTTGAGTGTCTGATTTGAGAATCACATAATGGCCTCATGTAACTCTTATAAGCGGTATAGCATGTGGTCAGGTGCATCTCACGGTTGCCAACAATTTAAGTGGAATAGGGTAGAGGGGCGGGTTCGTTATCCACTAGTGTTCAACCCGTGGGTCCTAATAAAAACTATTGTGGTTATTGCTCAGTGCAGACCCCAACTATCTTAGGAATCTGACTAATTTGGCTGTAGGTATTTAGAGGAGCTAGATATTTAGGCTAAATTAGAACAAGAATTGGGCCCTATAATGATACTAATTAGTTTGGTATCAGTTGTTTTAGTGCTCTTTTTTAGCTCCTCCATCCCTTACCCCTTTTTTCGGGGTGTGTGTCGGGGCGGGGGGGTTGTCTAGTAGCCTTCCACTGTCAGTGTTTGTAGGACTTAATTAGTTGGACAATTATGTTGAGAAGTGCTTGCCACAAGAGAAAAGCTCATGCTACAAAGTTATATCAAGAACTGAAGCAGTAAGGGTGAACGTCAAAGAATTTGCACCACTTTCCTGAAGTTATTTTCTCTTCCACTTCCATTCATGCTTCTGAACGACCTGTCATTTCGCAAAATTTAACATTTGTCATTTGACTATGTTATGCTCACCATTCTCATATGGTAGAATTGATCTAAGTTGATCGGGTGTCCGATACGGGTGCGGATCTAGAGGTTGGATCTTTCATGATCTAAAGTGTAATATCCGAGGGTACAGATCTATGTACGGATACAAGTGCGGGGATTCGGTTAAAAAATAATTCAAATATCTGAAAATAAAGAAAAACAATATGCCTTAATTATGAGACATTATGGGTGTGTTTGGTACGAAGGAAAATATTTTCCAGAAAATATTTTCCAATTTTTCCATGTTTGGTTGGCTTAAATGCTTTGGAAAATATTTTCCTCATGAACTCATCTTCCTCCAATGGGAGGAAAATGTTTTTCCTATCAAGAAAAGGGAAAATATTTTCCAAAAGTCTTTTCCAACCTTCTCCATTCCCCATCCCCACCCTACCAACCCACCCCTACACCCCCACCGCCACCCCAATTCCACCCACCCCAACCCCACCCCATCCCTACCCTAAATAGAAATATTATAAATAGTACTTTCTTTTTCTAGTATTTTTTTTATTTCAACAAGTGAGTATTTTCTTTTCACGATAGAAATAATTCTTTTTTTTTTTCATTTTAACAAAAAAGTACTTTCTTTTGATGATGTAGAAGAAATATTTTCTTCTTTTTATCAACAAAATGATGTAGTAAAAAGCATTTTCTTTTATTGCAACAAAAAGAGTATTTTACGGAAAAGGTTTTCACCTACCAACCAAACAATAGATAATAAGTGGTAAAATCACTCATTTTCCATAAAAATATTTTCTAGGAAAACATTTTCCATGGAAAATATTTTTCTTCGTACCCAACACACCCTATGTGGGAAACTTACATGGTGCTTATAGAGGGCAGAAAAAGGACTACAAGTTCATTAAGCATAAAAAGTGATGAACAGTAACATTTGAACTAAGCTAATAAGGAAATGGAAAAGCAATTTCTACCTGGAACTTGTAGGCCTTCTACATTTCCAGAGGAGAATTCAAGGAGATAAAAGGAAAAAGACCGACGTAGAAATTTCTATATATAAGGTATTCCGTTTTCTTCAATTTCACCGTAGTTTTTATTTTGATTTCAGTAATCATTATATCTGTCCGAAATTTCCACGTCAATTTTGGTCGAAGTACCCAAAATTTGACCAAAATCGATTGACCAGATCCGGTACGGACGTGGCACCGAAAGTGAAGAATCCGAGCAACATAGGAATTGACCTATACATGTCAAATAGGGGCTGTGTTTGATACTCAATACTTTGATCCAAACAACTTCAGTATTTAGTGTTACCTAGACCCTTTTTTCTCTGGTAGAATCGACCTGCACACATGTCAAAATGGATTGTGTCCGATTCTTGCACTTGGGTCCAAATGACCTTGGTATTTAAATTTTGCATCGATCTTCTCAGTTTTGGAGCAGCATTACCATCATAGGCTTTGTTCTCTAAAAACATAAAATTTTCTCCTTTTTTTAAAAATTATTTTTTATGTATCTGGAAAATCTGTTATTCAGTTTGTCTCTACTTACACTTTGCCTTTCATTTTCTGGTTCTTTTTCCACTTTGTCTCTTCGTTAACATCTGGTATTGACCTCTTTATCAGAGTGGGAGGCGAAAGAGGAAGGGAAAGAAGTTACCCAGCAATGGGAAGATGATTGGGATGATGATGATGTCAATGATGACTTCTCTCTTCAGCTCAAAAGGGAATTGGAAAGCAACACAGAGAAGAAATGAACTAAAGTTGGAAAGGATTGTTTCTCTTTCTTAAGGATGGACTACAGAGTTTCTGTTCAGATGTTTCCCATTATGTAGTTGTCTTTGTTTTACTGGATGCAATGAGTCTTAGCTTTCACCTTTAAGCGTTTGTATGATAAATTTGGATGCCCTAACTGGTTTATAATGCAGTTCCGCATGAACATTGTTTGAGCTGAGAAAAGTTGAGATTAGTCTTATGTATCCATGCTAGTGCTTTTGGTTTTTGCCGCAATGTGAAGTGTAGTTTTGTATAGACTTGTCCTTCTTCCTCCTCTTTAAAGGCCTATGATAGAAAGTGGATTGCAGGGGAACAGGATTTGGTATGAAAAGAGCGAAGAAAGCCAGAAATTGTATTGGAAGTGCTAGTGTCAACATCTCGTACCTGTCACAAATAGGTGAGTACTGTTGCTCCTTAGTTCAAATATCCCCCCTGCACGTTCTCCTTTCATAAGATATGATGTATGAAAGGCAATTTACCCGAATTCCTTGCTCATGTGATCCTTGATGGAAAAACAGTTGTTAATCACAAAGTATTATTTGGCTGATGGGTAAATTTGAAAAGGACTGGATGCAAGAGGGTAGGAACAAGGGAAATGAAGAGTGTTCCCCAGATTCTTCACTTTGGAAGACCAGATAAGTGCATACAAAAGCTTTCTTTTTCTTTTCTTCCCTTTTCTTTCCTTTGGGAGGCGACGTCTAAGAGAAATACAGAATAAGCACTAATATGAATCTTAGGTGCGAGGCAAAAATTCTTGACCGGTCTTTCCACGGCGCCTATCCTCCTTGCAAAGTGCAAACTATGTAATCATGCATCCGAAGAGTATATTGCGAAGCGTGCAACTGTAATAATCCGTGGTCTCCTAAAATGAGCAAAGCATTAATCCTATATGTTGTTGATATATGTTGTACATAAATATGGTACAAAGTGTCATGACCCGCCACATCATCATGCCACGTAGGTGCCACTTTTACTGTAAGGAATGTTTACATATGAAATAGACTAGCACATAATATGGAGTCCTTAGAACCCTATGGAATTGTTAGGAAAGAAGTACTTAGAAGTTTTTTGCTATCTAGAAAATTCTAGAGAAAGGACTTAATTGTAAATAATAAGGGCCTTGTGTAATAATTTTTATTTACTCACTAGCACCTTGGAGACTAGTACTCCTTCTGTTTCAATTTATGTGAACCTGTTTGATTAGGCACGTAAGAGTAGAATTATAAGTTTAAGCTAAATTGTTACCAAGTTTAGAAAGGGATCATTCTTTTTGGAACTGACCAAAAAGGAAATAGGTTCACATAAACTAGAACAGAGGAAGTATATAAATGGGGGTTATTCATTTGTAATTCATCAAGCAAAAACTTTCAAGTTCTCTATAATAAAAAAGCTTCATTTGGCAAATTTCTTTTGTCTTTTTTATCTAACATTCCCTTAGCGATCTTGAGTGTAGTATTTTAGGCTGACTTGGGATAGCAGGATTGTGAGCAAGTTGTCAAGTGCCACACGTTTTCTGAGTTCAATACTAAGGGCGTGACAACGCAATATCAAAGCAAAGGTTATGCCTAAAGGAATGTTAGAAAGAATACAAGAGATTGCTAGAAGGAAACTTTGTAAAGAACCATAATCAGGATTACCAAAGGGCGTGATACTTGCAAAAGGGACAAATGTGAAGGTCCCTAAGAAAAAGGAGTATGGCGGTGCACGGAACGCACACGAGGTGGACGACTTACTTTGGAGGATGGAAAGGTCAAGGAGGATGACGAAGAAGTTGTTAAGGTACGCAACACCTCAATGTACTTGATCAAGGTTGTCGCGCTGGAGTGGCGTTGGAAGTGTGCCAACATGGAAAAAAGGGTTATGCAAGATTGAGACGTGAGAGCAGTTCAAGGAGTTGACGAGCAATTCTACTCAATGAATGTGGTGTAAGAGGCTAGGCGGAAGCTAAGAGAGCTCCGACAGACAACCACACTTCGGGAGTATGTGCGCGAGTTCACTACCTTAATGCTGCAAATCTCGTCATTGAGAGAGGAAGATTCCTTCTTCTAATTCATGGGTGGGTTGAAAAATTGGGAAAAACAGGAGTTAAAAAGACCTCAAGTAGCTAGCATGGACAAGGCCATAGCGGTAACCGAGTTGCTTGTTGACTTCAAGATGGAGTCTGCCAAGTCGAAAGAAGGAAACGCCAAGAGGGGTGGGGGAGATCATGACAAGGACAAGGGGAAAGGCATAGCCGAGATATACCAGGGCAATGGCAAGGAGCCGTCCCATAACAGACAGGGATCCGAGAGAAATGACAAGGGTCCAGAAAACGATATCGAGTACGTGCCTAGAGAGGGTTCTACTTCTGTAAAGGATCACATCGGGCAAGTAAATGCCCATAGTTGGGGAAGCATGCTGTAATGATCAGAAACTTTGCCTAGACACACAATGGTGACACAGGAAGGACCGCCTACATTGTGGGGATGCGCTTGAAATCTAAGACAAAAGTAGGGGATTCCAAAGCCTGTCTTGGCGCCATGCAGATGGAGCATGGTGGCAGTAAGAAAAGTTGGATGGACATAGTTGCAGTGGATGGCGAGTTACAAAGTGATGGCACACTATCGGACTTAGAAGATGCACCAAGTAGAGGGGTCAAGTTTTCCATTAAGGCTGGGACCATGGAGGGCAGCCAAATAGGGAGTGGAAGCATGGACCCGATGTTTAAGAAGCTGCGAGACTTGGTTGAGTCATAGGGAGATTCAGGCCAAGAGCAAGAAGAGACATCCGATAGGCGAAGGATCGAGACATCATTGCTAGCTGTCCAAAGTACAAACGGGGCAAGAAGAAATGTGACTAGTACTTTGTGACACGGGAAGGTGAACCGCTACATAGGGCATCATGGCTAACAGACAAAGATCTCCGGCGATGTGCGCACGTATGTGTCAATGCTTTGTGCCGAGGGCGGCACAAAATTGGGTGGGGGAGAGTGTCATGACCGGCCACATCATCATGCCACGTAGGTGCCATATGGAATATTGTTTTGCCATATGGAAGTTTACATATGAAATAGAATAGCACATGTGGGAAGGTTCTAGAGAAATATAGAGATTTTTCATGGAATACCTTAGAACCCTATGGAATTGTTAGGAAAGTCCTTCGAAGATTCTAGCTATGTAGAAAATTCTAGAGAAAAGACATACTTATAGATAATAAGGGCCTTGTGTAATAATAATAATTTACTCACTAGCCCCTAGGAGACTAGTATATAAAAGGGATGTATTCATTTGTAACTCATCAAGCAAAAACAATCAAGTTCTCTACAATAAAAAGCTTAATTTGGCAAATTTCTCTTGTCTTTATTATCTAACATTCCCTTAGCGTCTTAAGTGTAGCATTTTAGGCTAACTTGGAATAGCAAGTTCGTGAGCAAGTTGTCAAGTGTTGCACGTGTGCTTAGTTCAAGATTAAGGATGTGACAAAAGGCTTTGGAAAACCCGAAGAGAATGAAGCAGCGAGATTGAATAATTGAGCCACTTGATTATCAAGGTAAACATATAACTTTGCCTCTCTCATAGAGGGAATCTCAACTCAGTTTGGATTTCAAAGTGAGGCTGGGAAGAATAATCTTATCCTCCTGAAAGCGAAAGGAGTGCAAAGCTGAAGGCTAGAACTTCAAAGTGAACATCATTTAAGGTAGTCATAGAAAAGAAGGCTTCGCCCAACGAGTGTATTATGAGATTCTTTTCCAAATGGAGATATATTTGAATCAGAAATCTGAGAGTAAATTATTTTTTGTTAAATAACTTTGAAGGGTGTGATGGAGCCGTAAATAGTGATAGGTGAGTAGCTTTTTAAAAAAAAAAGTTCTTGGTGAGATCAGTACAACAAAGTACTCCTACACCAATGGTTAAAGATAATAAGCTTTAGATCAATAGACTACTATTTTAGTCGACAGTAAATCGGTTGCACATAATATGATGTTGCAACAATATAAGTTATGGGTACTTAAGGCGCACCTAAGATAAATAAATAAGTGAAACTGTTGGTCTTTAAGATTGGTGTAGCTTAATTTTAAGCTTAGTCTAGCTTAATTTTAAGCTTGGTGTAGCTTAAAGAGAGTGAATGGAAAATGGTAGGAAAGAAATGGAGGGAAGTGAAATTTTGAATTAGTGCACTTTGTCCCTCATTGGAAGAAGGAAAGAAAATCTATGTGTATATATATATAAGCTCTTCTTCTAGCTCTTAAAGAGTTGAGAATAAGGCAAGCCTCGCACCGCCGTCGTCGTCGCTCGCTCGGCTCGGCTTCGGCTTTGGATTCGGATTCGGATTCGAATTTGGTCAAAGATTGATTGATTAATCTTTTTGGACAAAATTCTTTTTAAATTATTTAATTAATTAATTAAATTAATTAATGCAAAAAAAATTCAAATCCGGAATGACCCGCGACCCGGTCCGACCCGTTTTCTTTCCCGGATTATTTAAATTCGTTTTTAAGTTTCCCGCAATATTCATACCTGTTCAAAACAGCTATGGCTGTTCTGAAATGATTCACACCTGTTCCAACAACTATGGCTGTTCTGAAAGGTTGCAAACCCTTTTCAGAAACAGTACGAAATTGGCTATAAATATACCTAGAATTTTTACCTACTAAATTTTCTGATATTCTTTTTCTTCTTCTTCTGCACAAAATATTCCAGTGTGTTTTACTGCCATCGAGTGGTTCGCCGATCACCGGAGTTTTAGGTACCGATACGTTGGTGAGTTAAATCGTTCTATCCTGGGAGGATATATTCCGGGTACTTGAGGGGAATAATTTCCTTAAGGGCACACTGTGTATTCAGTGGGCTCGATTTATTCCTATATTATTTTCAGAATCTATTTTGACGTTTTAGTTATTCTAACTTTCTGTTTCTATATTTTCAGAAAGTTTATTGTTTTCTATATTTTACAGCAATACAGATTACTAACAATCTTAAGGAAATTATTTTTGTATTATATTTTGTATTCTATTTGTGGAGATTAAAACCTTTGTGTTTTCTACTCCGTCTGAATTTCATTATTCTGATTTGAAGATATAAAACCTTCATCAGAGTTTTGAAATTCAGAAAAACGATTTGAAGAACATAAAAACTTCATTGTTTTCTGTGAAACAGTATATAAAAACTTCGGCTTTTATTTATTATACATACTGTTTATCATTAATTACAGTATTGTTTACTGTTTTGGTTTTGCCATTGATTGAACTCTTCTGTTGTTCACAGTGAGAAATGACAATTGATAACGGAAATTCTTCTGCGACTGCTACGGCAACGACGATAGCCTCGTCAAGCCGAACTGTTGTTCCACCAACAGAAAAGCCGGGGAACTTTTCTGGAGCCAACTTCAAAGGATGACAGCAAAGGGTGTTCTTCTGGATTACCACACTTGGTATGCAGAAATTCACTAGTGAAGAGCCTCCAGTGCCTGCTGCGGACATGCCGGACAATGAAAAGTTCATGATTATTGAGGCGTGGAAGCAGGCATATTTTTTTTGCAAAGGCTATATTTTAAGTGCTATAGAGGATGACTTGTACAATGTGTACAGTGCGATAAATACTTCGAAAGAATTATGGGACGCACTTGAGAAGAAGTACAACACAGAAGATGCATGCTTGAAGAAGTTCGTGGTTGCCAAGTTTCTAGACTATAAAATGATAGACATCAAAACTGTGGGAACCCAAGTTCAGGAACTTCAACTTATTTTTCATGACCTTATTGCTGAAGGTATGGTCGTGAATGAAGCATTTCAAGTGGCTGCAATGATTGAAAAGTTTCCTCCTTCGTGGAGAGATTTCAAGAACTATCTCAAGCACAAGCGCAAAGAAATGAAGTTGGAAGATCTTGTGATTCGTATCAAGATTGAGGAAGACAACAAAACAGCCGAGAAGAAGTCTCGTGGAAATTCAACGATCATGGGAGCTAATATCGTTGAAGAAACTGCTCCAAAAAGTAAGAAGAGGAAGAGATCTTCTGGACAGACTAAGGAGCAGAACAAAAAGAAATTCAAGGGCAACTGCCACAATTGTGGAAGAGTTGGTCACAAAGCCCCTGATTGTCGCTTCCCGAGAAAGGATAAGAAGAAGGGACATGCCAATATAGTGGAGAAGAATGATGACATTGATGATCTTTGTGCAATGCTTTCGGAATGCAACTTAGTTGAAAATCCGAAGGAGTGGTGGATTGATTCCGGAGCCACTCGACATGTTTGTGCTGTCAAAGAAGCATTTGCGTCTTACTCTACTGCTGGTCCCGAAGAAGAGATTTCCATGGGAAATAACTCAACAACCAAGATTGAAGGTTATGGGAAGATTTTCCTAAAGATGCCTTCCGGCAAGGTGTTAACGCTCAACAACGTTCTTCATGTTCCTACTATTAGGAAGAATTTAGTTTCTACTTCTTTACTAGTGAAGAATGGATTCAAATGTGTATTTGTTTCTGATAAAGTTGTTGTAAGCAAGAATGAAATGTACGTTGGAAAAGGATACCTCACGGAGGGCCTTTTCAAACTCAATGTAATGGTTGTTGATACTATGAATAAAATTTCAGCTTCTTCTTATTTGTTGGAGTCAAATGATTTATAGCATATTCGTTTAGGACATGTCAATTATAAAATCTAGCGGAAGTTAATTAATTTAGAAGTATTGCCTAAATTCAAATGTAATAAATCAAAATGTCAAATATGTATTGAATCTAAGTTTGTAAAACATCCTTTTAAGTCTGTTGAAAGGAATTCAAATCCTTTAGACTTAATTCATACTGACATTTGCGATATGAAGTCGACACCATCTCGAGGTGGGAAAAAGTATTTTATTACTTTTTTTGACGATTGCACTCGATATTGTTATGTTTATTTGCTTAATAGTAAGGATGAAGCAATTGAAGTATTTAAGCAATACAAGAATGAAGTAGAGAATCAATTGAATAAAAAGATCAAAATGATTAGAAGTGATAGAGGTGGAGAATATGAATCTCCGTTTGCAGAAATATGTTCGGAATATGGAATTATCCATCAAACTACTGCACCTTACACACCTCAATCCAACAGAATTGCGGAAAGTAAAAATCGGACATTAAAGGAAATGATGAATTTTTTATTAATAAGTTCCGGATTACCGCAAAGTTTGTGGGGGGAAGCTATCCTTACAGCTAACTGAATACTCAACAGAGTACCCCATAACAAAACGCAATCTATTCCATATGAAAAATTGAAAGAAGAAAACCCAACTTGAAATATTTCAAAGTGTGGGGGTGTCTAGCAAAGGTACAAGTTCCTTTACCTAAAAGGGTTAAAATCGAACCAAAAACAGTAGATTGCGTTTTCATTGGATATGCTACAAACAGTAAAGCATGTCGGTTTTTGGTCCATAAATCCGATAATCCCGAGATTCATGTTAATACGGTAATGGAATCACATAATGCTAAATTCTTTGAAAGCATTTATCCGTATAAAACTGAATGCGAGTCGTTAAGTGAAAGACCCAAACGACCTCGGGAAGAACCAAAGGAAAATACTCCAAGTGTAGAAGATCCAAGGCGTAACAAACGTCAAAGAACATCTACTTCCTTTGGACAAGATTTTGTGACATTCTTGCTTGAAAATGATCCTCAAACTTTTAAAGCAGCTATGTCGTCTTCTGATTCAGCATTTTGGAAAGAGGCAGTCAATAGTGAGATTCAATCAATTTTGGATAACCATACATGGGAATTGGTTGATCTTCCTCCTGGAAATAAGCCTTTAGGTTTGAAATAGATCTTTAAACAGAAAATGAAAGCTGATGCCACTATTGACAAATATAAGGCAAGACTTGTTGTAAAAGGTTATAGACAAAAGGAAGGCCTTGATTACTTTGAAACTTACTCGCTAATAACGAGGATAACATCTATTAGGATGTTAGTGGCCGTGTATGGTCTTGAAATTCATCAAATGGATGTTAAAACAACTTTCTTAAATGGAGAATTAGAGGAAGAGATTTACATGGAACAACCTGAGGGTTTTGTGGTTCCTGGTAAAGAAAAGAAAGTGTGCAAACTTGTTAAGTCGCTTTATGGACTTAAACAACAACCCAAATAATGGCATGCCAAATTTGACCAAACAATGTTGGCAAGTGGGTTTAAAATCAACGAGTGCGACAAATGTGTTTACATTAAAAACACTTCAGGTCATAAAGTCATTGTTTGTTTATATGTTGATGACACGTTGATAATGAGCAAAAGTATGGCCGATATAAATTCTACAAAANATATCATGAATTGTACGCGACCAGATATAGCATGTGCTATTAGCAAACTGAGTCGATTTACAAGTAATCCCAATCACATACATTGGATGGCAATGAAACGAGTTTTGGGGTATCTGAAACATACACAAAACTATGCTTTGCATTATAACAAATATCCTTCCGTGATTGAGGTATATAGTGATGCAAATTGGATCACCAGAGCATCTGAAGTTAAATCCACAAGTGGATATGTTTTCACAATTGAGGGTGGAGCAGTGTCTTGGAAATCATCCAAACAAACGTGCATCGCCCGTTCTACAATGGAATCTGAATTCATAGCTTTAGATAAGGCTGGTGAAGAAGCTGAATGGCTCCGGAATTTCTTGGAAGATATTCCATTTTGGCCCAAACCTTTGGCACCTATTTGTATACATTGTGATAGTCAAGCGGCAATAGGCAGGGCAGGGAGCGTTATGTATAACGGAAAATCTCGTCATATACGACGGCGACATAATACCGTTAGACAACTACTCTCTAGTGGTGTTATCACAATTGACTACGTAAAGTCAAGAGATAACGTGTCAGATCCACTTACAAAAGGCCTATCTAGAGAGGCAGTTGAAAGATCATCAAAGGGAATGGGGTTAAGGCCTAGGACAAGTCATTATGGCGGTACCTCTACCTAGCAGACTGGAGATCCCAAGAGCTAGGTTCAAAGAGATCAAACAAAGTTATGAATGATGGTTCAACATTGTCAAATAACTCAACCCATTCTCGTGATGAAGACAATGTTCAGAAATAAAGGTAAAGCATTAAGGCTTTTTGATGAGTCAATAAAGCTTAGAGTTTTTTAATGATTTGCTAAGTCTGGCAGGATATGACCAGATAGTGTGTCTTTAGGATTACACGTTTAGGAATCACCTATGTGAGTGTGAAGTGTAAGCCGATTCAAGGGGAATGAAAGTAAAGACCCATTCTCTAAGCACTCATGAAACCAGGCGGTGTTCATGGCTGAAACGAACACAACCGTGAGAACCATAGATGGTTAAGGATTGATTGTGTGACTTATGTTGTCTAGGTATACAACAAAGCTCGACGGTTCAAATATATCAAATCTACCGATTGACCGAGTATATATGATATAAATTCACTACGGAAAGTTCAAAGGGAAACCTACTTATCCAGATGCAATTAATTCTTGCATGTAAAACACACACACGTCCGTGCATTTCTTTATTTTATAGCCATTCCCCATTCATGTGGGGGATTGTTG
>ML293527.1:30247-40744 GCA_005239495.1 Nicotiana undulata | reverse complement strand
GCGCCGGTACCGAATGAGTGATGCTCGCGGGGCTTATGAAGAGTGACTGTGAGGATGCCTGATAAGCAGAGTGAATGTGAGGATGCCTGATGGGCAGAGTGACTGTCAGGATGCCTGATGGGCAGAGTGATTGTGAGGATGCCTGATGGGCAGAGTGATTATGAGGATGTCTGATGGGCAATGGTTACGATAAATGATTTTGGCCCGAGGGGCAGTTTTATGAAGATTTTTACTGAGTTTTCAAACTATGATTTACTTCGTTTTTACACTGGTTTTACTGAGAATTTTACTGAGATATACTGATATTGCACTTGTTTCAAAGGTTTTCTGGGAACTGATTTCAAACTCATTATTTGATGAATACTACGTGGTGACTTGGTGTTTTACTGTTTTGTGGACTTGTGTACATGTTCTGTGTGTTTATATTACTCAGACTGTGATTTATTTTCATTACTACTGAGTTGGCGTACTCAAAAAGACTCCCTGTGTCTCTATGCACAGATCCAGGTACTAGCTCGCAGCAGTAGCTGACGCAGTTGATAGCAGCATTTCACGGAATTTCGAGGTAGTTGTCCAGCGTCCACAGCTTCTGCATTTCTCTTCCTTATTTAGTTTAGCATTTGATTCAGAGACATATGTTATAGTTTTAGCAGAGTTAGATTTATTTATTCTTAGATGCTCGTGACTATTGACTGCAGTTCTTGGGATGTTGTTTAGGTTAATATGGGAACGCTAATACTTAATTATATTAATTATGATGTGGTTGCTTGCTTATTATTTAATTGTGAACTATTATAATTGAACAAAAGCGCAGTAATGTGATGGTTGGCTAGCCTAGTTCCACGATATGCGTCATCACGACCTGTTAGGATTTGGGGTCGTGACAATAAAAATCTTCGAGCTTGCTTTTTTTTGTGTAACCGCCCACGTACGTTTGACACTTTGACCGATGTTCTTTCCTTTTCCATTTTTCTCTATTTCATTTCTTTTTTACTTTTGATTGAGCGACATCCCTGATCACTATGATTTTGTCCGATAATATAAAATGGCAAATAGATACAATGCCATTAGTAACAGTAGTAATGTAAGGTGGTGTATGAAAAGAAACAAGGTCTGAAAACGACCCATATTTTTGTATAATGATGTTTTGTCTGGTTAAAACAAGAATCAGAAATGGTGAGGTTTTATGTATGATTAAGAGCACATTTCTTGGACAATAGGCTTACCTAACCTAGGATTTTACTAGTTGGAAACACGTGTTTAGGACATGAATCTTATTATTAAGATCGACAAGTCCTCTCGTGCATGATAATATGAATTTAGGCATCTCGCCACCTTCGTTGTTGGAATTAATAATTATAATGCAAGGACGATAATATTGGAATTAATAATTTCTTGATTATTTGGTAATTACAATATGTTTGATTCATAATTATATTAAAAATAGGGTTTATATACAGAGTATGATCTATAACATGTGTTAGGCTTTTAAACTGGCATCTTGGATAGTGATGTTATATACTTCAACATCACACATAGGAGGGGTGATTTGTATGGTGTCCAACTTTTCACGTGCATAGATTATAGAAGTGCATGATTCTTCTATGTGTTTCTTATACTACTGTTGTGGAATAATAAATGCGGAAAGTACAGAACATAAGTATTTTACGTGGAAAACACCTGGCTCAAAAGATGAAAAAACCACGACCTACTATTCATTAGGATTTTTCCTAACACTTCACCAAATCACTAAGCCAAAACAGATTTACAAAACTCTTTGGAAACCCAAGGATTACCTCTAATCCCTTTGTGGCAACCAGCCACTAGTTGTTGCGATAACTTCAAGCTAACTCTAACTTGAATACAACACTTAGAGAACCTAGTAAAATTGCTTCTAGATAAAGGTGAAAGGTACAGTTTGGAACACCTACTACAATGAAACTAGAGTAAAAAGGGAGACGCTTGGAACTTGTTCTTCTATCTGGTTTATGTAGTTTCAGGTTCGCACACTTGAATTACACAAGAATTGCTTGCAAAATGCCTTGCTATTTTGCTCTTAACTCACCTTTAACTTCAACGTTTGTGCGTACCTGTAAAATGAGAACATCCTGCAATTTATAGAGTTAGTAAAATAGGAAATAACTAGAGTTCTAATGCTATACTCTTACTTGGTGGATGAGTTCTAGTTATCTTCAACTTCTAACTCCTTCCTTATCTAGGATAGTGTTCTCTCGAGTACTAAGTCTTTCTCCTTATCAATTATGCAACATTTTTGTTTAGGAGATATCAAATATAACCACTTAAGCTTATCTCCTTAACGTGCTTGCCTTATGCTCGAATTCTGCCTGTATCTGTGTACAGTGTGTATGAACCTGGTTAATGCTTCAGTTTTTTGTCAGTCATCAAAACAAACTTCACTTGGCCAAAATATAATCCTGCTTTTTTACGATGACAAACTCTATGATTTTCATAAGCATAAGCCTTGTTCCAACTCAGCTCAACATCAGCACAATGTTAGAACACTTTCCATTTTAAAGTCACAAGTCGTCAAGGACCAGGTTCATTAGGTTATAAACATCACAGTCCAAGCAAAACGCACAACCTATCTTCCCTCTTTTTGCATAATCGAAAAGTTGCATAATTATGTTAGATAACTAGATTTTAATAGATATTACTCATGGCAACTTGGCTACTTCAAATGCAACCATAGAGTCGAGCATCATATATAAATCTAATGATATTAGCTATCTTAGAAGCATCAACAAACAACTAGAGTAAAAAAATAGTTGATTAACATTGCTACTAGTCCTCCACAAAGCATAAAGAAAAATTAAGATGTTGGATTATGAGCAAAAAGAACAAAAGTAAATCCCATCTAGGTCACTCATTTGTCTAATTAGGCTAGGAAAGTTTCCAGGATCTTGGTTTCTGACCCGAAGTAGCTTTAATATATCATGAAGAATGCCTTCATTCTTCTCCTTCTTATTTTCAAGCTCAGCCCTAAGAGCATCCCTCTCAGTTTCTATTTCCGCCAGCCTCTTCTTCAGCCTCTCAATCTCAGCATCCTTAGCCACACTCTCATGTACCAAAGCATGAACTTTGTTGTTCACATGTACCTTCTTGGATGAACCTAGTCCTTTGGGAGTAGTGTGGACTTCATATTCACATGCAGTCAAAGTGCTTTCCCATAAGTAATCCTTGCAGTTATCAACTTCCATTTCTTGAGGGGTACCTTGAAGTGAACAAGTACAACAATGAGAATGAAACCACAGGGTATAACATGAGTTTTGGCGCCAGTTAGAATCCTATCAAGAAGTTGGATGATAAACCCATGCCAATTGATTTTCCTCCCACTGTCCAGACATTCCATAAGGACCAGGTCCAAGAATGTGGCAATGTGCCTTCTTTTCTGCCTTGGCAGCATAACCTTGTTAACAAATTCAAACAACGCTTTATGGGGTGACTTCACCTCACTTTTGTATACAACCTTGGACTCTAGCTCTAACTCATTGTCATCAAACTTCCTTGTAATGGCAAGGGAGGTGGGGATGTTCTCTAGGATTGGCCATTTGATCTTTTTGTAATCATTATACGCTTCAGCAGGTACACCCAGAATCTCTCCCAATTCTTTGTCTTTGTAGCTCGCAGTCACTCCTTTTACCGTACTGGGGATTCTACCATTTTTTATCTCATAATTTACCATGAACTCTACAATCTTATCCCTGGCAAGCCTTCCATCCATCTGAAGGACCATGTCCTTCCAACCCTGCAGTTGGTGTTTTTGCATCAGCATGACTATGTCATCCTACTCCAAGTACCTGAGGAGTCTGCCCTTCAGGATGGTTCTTTCTCCAAAATTCTCCTTCTTGTAATGTTCTTCATCGATTTCTTATTCTTCTTCACTCTCTTTTTCCTCCACTACTTTCACTTTTCTAGATTTCATAGCAGACCTAGTTTTTTTTTTTGCCAAGGTAGAAGGTTTTGCAGACTTTGTCTTTGAAGGGGACTTCTTTTTGGACGTCTTTCTTTTCTTTGTCTTTGGAGTCGCAGCCTCTTCCTCCTATGAATTGTATTCATCACGAAGAACCAGGTCCATCTCCTCAATTTCAACTGCCTCAATAGGCTCAACCACTTTCTTCTTTCCCTTTGCAGCATCTTTTCTTTTACTCTTTTCTAGGGCTTTTTCCAATTCTGCTTCACTCTGCTTCTTCTGACTCCTTGCAACTTTTTCTCTTGTAGGAGGAGTCTATACAGTGATAAAAGAGACAACATTTCTCTTCTTGTTTGACCTAGTAGTTCGATTTTAACTCCTGAACCTTTCTTCCTTTTTGGACTATAGCTGTCAGACACACGTTTCAGTAGATCTTCGAGGGGTTCCTGTCCTGATGGAACCGGTTCTTGAACATTCTTCCCCAATCTAACCAACCCCTCAGCATTCCCTTTTCACATTCCCCTCACATCGCCTTGAGGACCCTCGCTCTCTTTTTCTTTTTGTTTTTACCACCCAATTTCCTAAAATCGAATGTTTCAACCCCAGCCATAGTTCCTACTAAAACAAACATCTATTCCAGATTTTCAATAACCTCAGAGATAGTCGCAGATGTAATTTTTGGACCAAATGTTACCTGCTCTTTTTAAATGAAATTGTTTCTTCCCCTTCAATTGCAGACTTGAAAGAATATTCCGATTTTTGGGGTTTATCTGCTGACTTGCCTTCAGTTGCTCATTGATTTTCTTGATTTTTTCTCCTTCAGAAACTACTTTGCGAGCAAGCATCTTGAATCTTACTTTCTTAAAGATAGGTGTGGTTGAGGGTGTGGTTGAAGGAGTGGATGTAAATTCTTTGGGTGGTGATGAGGGTTTTCAGAGGTGTTAGCATGATTATGTGTGTTTAGAAGATGATAGAAGATAGAGAGAGTTGTTTGGCCATTGTAAATTATAATTGACGAAACGACTAAGACCAAATCAATTCAAAGATGGATAATTTGATTGAGTAATGACGTTGAGGACTCTCCCTAGAATCTAGGCACTTATTGAGTTTTGGGACTCTCATTGGGTGAAACTGGTACATTTCGTAACGGATAAGCTTAAGTAGGTTAGGATTAAATGGGACTCTCCTTTTGATCAAGATCCAACTATAATTGTTCCAAAATATGCGTAGTGGAGAGTATGTACCATGTAATCTTGATGAACCATGTTCTTCACTGAGAAATCTTTTGTGTAAGTTTAAATTTTCCAAGAAAATAAAGATAATATCATTAGAGATATATGATATATTTTAGCACATAACACAAGAGTATAGTGATGAAAGTATGAGACTGAGCAAAATCTAATCTAATTATGTACAAAATTTCCAGATTTTCTAACCAATTTTTGAGTTAGAACTGGTTCCTTTTAGGTGATCTTAATCATCCCTAATTCTAACATGTTTTTTTCAAAGTGATCTCTACTTAGAGCTTTTGTGAGGATGTCAGTTATTTGCTTGTCAGTAGCCCAAAATTTCACAGTGATCAAACCCTTTTCATAGATGTCCCTCAATAAGTGATGCCTATCATTTATGTGTTTATATCTTTTGTGATGAACCGGTTCTTAGTCATACTAATTGCACTAGTGTTATCACAAAAGATAGGGATACTACCTACATCAATTCCAAATTCCATTAATTATTGTTTGATCCACAACAATTGAGCACAACATGAGGCAACGACAACATACTCGGCTTCAGCAGTAGATAAGGCCACATAATTTTGATTTTTGGTGGCCCAAGTCACAAGACATGAGCCAAGAAAGTGTACCATACCTGAGGTGCTCTTCCTATCTACAAGAAAACCTGCATAATCAGCATATCATAGTAAGTTGAAATTACTACTTTTTGGATACCGTAGACAAAGTCAGTGGTGCCTTTTAGGTATCTCAAAATCCTCTTGACAACAGTCAAGTGAGACTCCTTTAGATTTGCCTGAAATCTAGCACAAAGACCTACATTGAAAATAATGTCAGGTTTGCTAGCAGGGAGATATAATAAAGAGCTAATTATTCTCCTATACTGCTTCTGATCAACAGATGAACCAGATTCATCTTCATCCAATTTTGTGGTTGTTGCTATAAGAGTGTCACTTTCTTTAGAATCTTCCATTTTAAACCTTTTAAGCAACTCTTTTACATACTTGTGCTGATGGATCACAGTTCTATTTGAATTTTGTTTAATTTGCAAGCCTAAAAATAAATTAAGCTCACCCATCATACTCATTTCAAATTAACTCCCTATTAGTTTAACAAATTCTTTACTTAACTTATCAATAGTTGTTCCAAATATTATATCATCAACATATATCTGAATTACCAAAAGATCTTTACCTTTTTCTTTCAAGAATAAAGTATTATCAATTTTACCTCTCATGTAGTGTTCAAGCAAGAATTTTGATAATATTTCATACCATTATCTTGGAGCCTGATTGAGCCATAAAGTTCCTCGTCAAGCCTGTACACATGATCAGGATATTCTTTGCTTCCAAAGCCTGGAGGTTGCTTGACAAACACGTTCTCTTTTAGATAGCCATTAAGGAAGTCACTCTTGACAACCATCTGATGGAGAGTGAATTCCATGTAAGCAGGAAAGGCTATAAGGAGTCTAATTGCTTCCAATCTTGCAACTGGAGCAAAAGTCTCATCATAGTCTATGCCCCCTTCTTGACTATATTCTTGAACCAGCAATCTTGCCTTGTTTCTTGTAATTGTTCCATCTTGTGAAGACCCATTTTATTTGTTTTTGAAGACCCATTTTGTGCTAATTACCTAGTTGTCCTTGGGTCTTAGTACTAGATGTCAAACTTGACTTCTTTCAAATTGGTTGAGTTCATCTTGCATTGGATTCACCTAGTCTGCATCCCGCAAAGCCTAAGCATCATTTTTAGGTTCAATAAGCGATAAAAATATCAAAAGCACAAAGATTCTTCAAGGAAGATCTAATTATGATTCCAGAGGTTGGATCAGTAATTCCGTTCTTAATGGGATGAGAACTTTGATATTTGTAAGGTATCACAACCAGCTGGTTTCCCCTAGATGTTTCTTCAATATTTTTTTGTTGAGGAACAGGATCATAAACAGGTTCCCTCAAGGTTTGAGGATCAATTCCTCTTTGTTCAGTTCCCATTGTCAAGTTGCCCTAGGTTAGAGGACCTGTTCCATCACATGTTCCTTCCTCTAGTGCAGCTTCAGTCCGGGTTGTGGTTTCTTTTGAGTATCTTACCAGCTCAATTGCTTCATCCATGTTCCTACCTCTCAGAAAGAATGTTAGTTTCGTACAAAATCACATGTACACTTTCTTCTACACACATAGTTCTTTTGTTATAATTCTTATAAGCTTTACTATGTGAAGAATATCCCAAGAATACTCCCTCATCACTTCTGGTATCAAACTTACCTAATATGGGATATTTGGCTTTCTAACTTTAAGTTACTCATAGGGAGTCTTCTCAACAAGAGGTCTAGTCATGCACCTATTTATGATGTAGCATGTTGTGTTCAAACTTACCTTGAAACTATGGGGCAGTTTTACTAGAAAGAAGCATAGTCCTAGCTTATTCTTCCAATGTTATATTCTTTCTTTCAACTACTCCATTTTGTTGTGGAGTCATTGGAGCATAAAAACTATGATTTATGCCACACTCTTCACAAAATTAAGCAAATTTAGCATTCTCATATTCAGTATAATGATTAGACCTAATTGATGCAAGTTGATTACCTAGTTGTTTCTGGGTATTTCTAACAAAAGAAGTAAACATGTCAAGTGTTTCATCTTTAGATGTTAAAAACAATGTTCAAGTAAACCTAGAGTAATCATCAACAAACACCATAACATATCTCTTACCATATCTGCTCAATGTTCTTATTGGTCCACAATGATCCATATGGACAAGTTCCATCATCCTGGTGGTGCTTACCACTTTCTTGTTTTTGAAAGAGAATCTTACTTGCTTCCCACTTTCACCAGCCTCGCAAACTTTATCTTTCTTGAACTTAATGTTAGGTAGCCCTATCACCAAGTCCTTGGAGACTAGTTTATTGACTTAACATAAACTGGCATATCCAAGTCTCTTGTGCCAAAGAAGGGGATCATTATCCAACACACTTAAGCAAGTGAGTTCATTATCTGAAAGTGTGGACAGATCCACAACATATATGTTGTTCACTCTTTTCCCCTGCAAAATTATCTTGTCAGTGGTAAGATTAATCACAAAGTAATTTGTAGAGGTGAATGTTACCATGTTACCTCTATTACACAATTATGATACACTTATTAGACTTTATTTTAGTCCATCTATCAAGTAGACATTCTCATTAGAGTGAGAATCAGTCTTAACTACATTTTCAACCTCAATGATCTTACCTTTCTTTCCATTTCCAAAGGATACATTACCTCCTTTAAGGTCCTCAAGTGAAAGGAACTAGTTCTTGCTTCCTGTCGTGTTTATTGAGCAACCACTATATATGTACCATATTTAGTTTCTCCCCTTCACTTGGACCTGCAAAAGGAAATCATGTGTTAGTCTTAGGAACCCAAACTAGTTTGGGACCCTTTCTATAGGCAAAAAGATGAATCATATTTTTTAGCCCAGCTTGGTTGCATATTCTTTCCTTGAACAAATTCTTTGTTCTTTTGACTTGTCTTGTTTTTTTTTTTTTTTTGCAGTGCATTCACTTTTATAGTGACATATTTTACCACAATGTGTGCAAATCTTCTTCTTAGGAAATATGAGGTACTTACTTTTGTAATCCTACTTAGGTGCCCGGTTCCCAAGCCTAGTTCTCATTTGTTGCTACTATGGTATTTTTGTAGCCATGAAAGTGCATCGAAGGACCTATTCCATTTACATGTTCTGTCTGGCTCATGCTTGACCTTGCTTAAATCCTCTTTTAGAATTCTTACATGTTCATCTCTCTTGTAGAACTCATCCTTCAGTTTTCTTACATTTTCTTCTAAAGTGAGTTGTGTGTGTTCAACTGTATTTTTGCATGTTCCTAGTTTCAATTATAGATTTTCAGATCTAGCATTAGGACAGTTGAGTCAAGCGCATGAACCTCGTTCTTCAATAGAGTATTTTCACTTACAGTTTCACTAACCCTATGTTCTAGGTTTTTGCACTTAGCCTTCAAAATCACATGTTCTTTAGACAATTGTTCCTTTTCGTTATTTACATCCTCAGATTCATCAATTACCTCCAGTAGTAATTCATATAACCTTTCTTTAGACAAAAATTTAATCTTGTCTTGGAGATGAAGGATACTTACCTCAATTTCTTCATCAGATTCTCCAATGGCCATTAGTGTTTGTTCATCCGCATTATCATCATCATCATCTGAGCTTTCTCTCAAAGCAGCGATCATATCCTTGGTTGATCCTTTGTTGTTGTTTTCCTTCTTCCATTCAATTTCCAACAAAGGACAATTTCTTGATATGGTGATCAGTCTTTTCACACTTGTAGCAGCCATCATTGGTTTGTTTCTCTGGAGCTTTTGACTTGCTATATCTTCCACTTTTTGAAGAACCCTTTCCTCTCCTCAGGTAATTCTTGAAGTCCTTGGTGATCGTAGCCATTTCATCAACTTCCATATCAGAACCTTCAGCGATTCTCAGTGCCAAGATCATTTCCTTCTTAGGTACATCCATCTTCATGGTTTGTCTCCTAAGTTCATAGGTAGTGAGATTTCCAATTAATTCATCCAGTGGGAGAGTGACATTATTCTTTAATTCCCGGATGGCAGTGTTTTCGCTCTCCCAAGTGATAGGTAAAAGCCTAGTCAGTATCTTCTCGACTCTATCTTCTTCAGCAATAATCCTTCCAAGAGATTTTAGCTCGTTTGTTAGTGTAGTGAACCTTAGGTACATTTCTTGAATGGTTTCTCCTTTATTCATAGCAAAGTTCTCATACGGAGAGTACAGTAGAGTTCCTTTGGATCTCTTCACCTGAGGTGTTCTTTCGTGAGCCACTTGCAGTGTGTCCCATATTTGCTTAGTAATGGCACAACTTTGGATTCTGTTATACTCAGCTGGACCAAGTCCACAAACAAGCCATTTCTTGGCTTTAGCATTCTTCTCCCAATTCTTCAAGTCCTCAACAATGCAATCCACTCGTGTCTTTGGAACATCTACTCCTTCAACATTTTTCTTCATGGTAGCCAGTGGACCATCGATGACAATGTATCATATCTCATAATCATCTCCTATAATGTGATCTATCATCCTGTTTTTCCACCGAGAATAATAATGGCCACTAAATAGTGGTGGCCTAGCAATGGATTGTCTTTCTCAGTTTTCAGGTGGTGCACTCATGTTGATCTTATCCTAAGGTGTAAGCCTCTCCAAGGATAATCTGCTCTGATACCAATTGATGTTTTATACTTCAATATCACACAAGAGGACCGGGGGGGGGGGGGGGGGGGGAAAATTTTTTTTTTTTTTTAAACCTTTTAGGTGTTTAAAAGAAAACCCCCCGG
>ML293527.1:0-30191 GCA_005239495.1 Nicotiana undulata | reverse complement strand
AAGGGGGGGGGGGGGGGGGGGGGGGGGGGAGGATAATTTGTGTGGTGTCCAATTTTTCGCATGCACAGACTATTCATTATACTACTGTTGCGGAATTATAATTCATTCATTAATAATTACTACAGAGTAATTATATTTCTTCATTACTAAAAGCACTTAACAATTTTTTTAGTATTATTCATATGCATAAACAATCTTCACTTAAGTGTTAATATTGCTGCATTTTTCATATTACATCACTCAATGTTATGGTTTGATTATCTCAAAGAATATGAATATCTACCATATGTAAAAATAAAATAATTGGTCGAATGTTCTCGAGTATTTTAAAATGTTTATTTCGAAATCCAAAATTGTCATGTGAATTGGAAAAAAAGGAAGAAAATTCCAAAAAAGAAAGAAAAGCTTATAAAAGTTGAGATGAAAGTGCACGCCACAAGCGCTTATTATATAGAAAATAATATAATTAATAAAATATTACTCCCTCTAATTTAAATTACGTGACCCTATTTTACTTAAAAAGAAATTTAGGAAAATATAATTATTTTTTTAAAACTTGTAGTCTTAAGAATATTTGTGTGATTATAACTTTTTTTGAAACTTGTGATCTGAACTTATCATGCCAATTGTGTGAGTATAAAAGGTTTTCATTAGTAAAATGAGAAATTTAGATTAAATTATTTACAAAATTAAAAAGAGCCATTCTTTTGGAATGAACTAAAAAAGGGGTAGTAAATATTTTAAAATATTTTTAGACAACGAATCCTCATTTGAATTAAAATATAGAGAGAAAATACAAAGAAAAAATATCATATAATAAAGGTAAGAGGAAAATGAGAGCATATTATTCTCCTTTTTCTTGGGAGTCGCCTTAATATTGTGACTAATCTTGATACTAGACATTTTTAACCATTTACTTTATAGAAAAAAATCAAATTACTGATGAGCAAAATAGTAATTAAAGTACACGTGACCCTGCCTTTTGACAACTTGATACTAGTTGTAGGGCTATTGTCTGTAATTTGAAAGAATGTGGTCGGTAATCGGTTTGATTACAAGGAAAACAGACGAGTTAGTGGTAAGTGTAGTTAGACAATGTAATCAAAGGCATTGATATAAGCTGTATGGTAAAATGGAAACAACCTTTTTGACTTTGTAACCTTCAATTGGCTGAGGATTAGTGCATTTGATTTGTAATTATAATTAGTCCCATAGACTTACTTTTTTCGATAGGGGTGTCGCTGTCCAGGTTCTATACAAAGTCAAGACAGCGATCCAGTGCCATTTAAAAGAATTGCTTTCGATAAGGGTGTCGTAGTAATACGTTTAAAGTTTCTAAACTTTGTTGACCATGTATTACTAGCTCCTCCGCTTCAAAATAAGTGATTTTTTTGGATGTTTTCACACAGATTAAGAAATTCACCTTTTAACATTAATTTGTAATGAAAATAATCATATTAACCTTTATTATCTCAACATTATTTACTGCAAGGACAATATAAGGGAAAAAATAATTAATTCATTCTTAAAAACTAAAAAAATCACTTATTTTGGACCACAAAAAAAGGCCAAAAAATCACTTATTTTGAACCGGAGGGAGTAACAAGTAATAGTCGTATAATTTTTTCACCGTACGACAATATCAGTCTAGGAGAAATGTCATTATTAAACAATGACAATCACGGCGGTTTACTTGTAAAACGGTACAATTGAAATTGTATATAGCGTGGTTTATAGACAAGCAAATCGATTTGATCCAAAAGTGATAAATAAATAAGAACAAAAATAAGATTAGCGACTAAAATTAAAAGAGATTACACACTTGACTCAGAACTTAGTTGATGATAGGCTATGATTACGTATTTTAGTCGCTTATTACACTCTAATTTACTGCACTTTAATTGAGTTTGAGCTTTTAATCGCTAGTGTTTTGCACTAATTGTGTATTTTATGCCTTGTAGGAGTACTGAATTCGAGCTATATAGATGCTATGGAATGAATTCAAGTAATTTGGAGATTTGAAGTCTGAGTAAAAGCCCAATAAATTAAGACGGGATCGTGTTCGGAGGTCAAATTTGATAGTTAAGAACAAACGAAGACTCGAATAGGCATATTGCGTATTGTCTAGTAAAATGGACATAACATTTTGCTCCAAAAAATCTATTTGGGCTATATAATATATGGTTGGAAAGATAACTCAAAGGGATACAACTTTCATGTTTTATGCTTTTCCAAATTCCGAACAGAACAGGGTAAAAACACGGTCGAAATCGCGACCGCAGACCTGGACGCGGGCAGAAGCAGAGAACTAGTAAATGATTGCGCCCGCGCCGTGTTTGGCTGCGGCCGGGAGCGTCCTGGCGTAAAAAAAATGTCTCTTTTCGCGTAGGAGAAGGTATAATTGTTTGGGTCCGACCCTACTTGGTATATATACGTGGGAGAACGTTATTTTTGAGGGATTGGACATATTTTGGACACAGATTCGACCTAAGGAGGCAGAGACATAATAGGAGCAAGGCGGAGAATTCTTCTATGATTTTTTCCTTCCTCTTCTTATCTTTCATTGTTGGTTATGACTTTTAGTATTGTAATTTTACATACTTTTATGAATAACTAATTTGTTATTTAGGATTTTGATGGAACCTTTTGTAGGATAAATTCTTGTTACGTTTTTATATAATTGAGCCGTAGTATTTTCTCTATTTGTTCAACTAAGTTATTGTTGTAGTTGATTGAAGAGCCTTCAATTAGCTGTGTCTATTTAGTGTGTATTTACTCGAGAGAGAGAGAGTGCATATTTAGGTAATTGTTGAGCAACATCACTCCCAAAGTATAAGAAAGATCCATAACTGAGGGTTTAAAGGTGGGATTAGAGATAACGATACCTTGGGTGCAATTTAAAGTGAATTGTAATAAAAGTTAGCTAGCGTAGCTCGAGAGAGTGCGTCTAGTAGATTATTGTAATTACTCGAGAGAGATTTACAATAACATGAGGGTTCATGATTGATAGAGAATACTTAGGCGAAATTGTAGAAGACATAGTGGGAAGGATTCCGACAATTGAGGAAATCAACTCTAGACCTCCTTAATCTTATCTCCAAGCCGTAGTATCTTTAGTGTTAATTTACTATTTTAATTTGTTAGTTAATTAGATATAAGAATCTTATTATTTATAACATAGGAATTGTTCGAACGTGTCTTATTAGCAATATTGAACAACTGTAGCTAAGCCTTAGTTCTCTGTGGGATTCGACTCCGGACTTGTAAACCGGATTATATTGGGCGTGATCATCAATCTTTCTGAGAGCAAAAGTAAAAGCAATTGTGAAACTATTTTGATCGAGGGCAATAAGATAATAGATTATAGCTTTTGTGTGTAGAATGTTTCTTATCCTTATAATGGTCATTAATCCTTCTATTTATAACCCTACTTAGGGAGACAAGATCCTACAATCAAGCTCCTCTTCAATGAGAATAAAAATGTCATTGACGGGTGCATGACTAACTTTGTATGCAAATATTCTTTGTATTGGCTGCTCATTAAATGCTAACCGATGTCAAACCTTTGAATCTTTGTTATCGCGATGCTTCCTTCGGGATCCATCATGTATCGGTTACACACTCCGCACCCGGTGCTGATTCATCTTTTTTTTGTCTTCGGTTCTGTTAAGATTTTGCCCTGAATTTCTAATCTATTAGAACTCTTTTTCTTGAAGGAATGGAAAAAGACTCCTAAAAGGATTAAATCTCCTTAATATGTCTTATCCTTTTCTTGGAAGACAAGTTTTACACATCTATAAATTAAGGATATCTACTTCTCACAAGAACACAAAAAAAATATCTACAATGTAGTCATTAAAGAGTTTTATTTAGGGAGAGATTTTTCTCTCGATAGTTTTCTTTCTTTTATATTAGTTTTATCATATGTAGATCATTGACAAGCCATTATAAATTATTATGCTTAGTTTAGTATATTGTTCTTTTGTCTCATAATTTATCGTCCACTAAGCTTTGTATTGTTAATTTCCGCATAAATCATGTTAATTAATTCGATCCCAACAAGTTCCACGTATCATCTCGCCATTCGACCACCTGTTATCCATTGGAATTTTATCCCATACAACGGTCCCTAAATGGATCATGACATTCTTGACTCGAAGGCATTTTTTCGGATTTCCGATCCAATGCTCCTATAGGGGATCAGTACGTTATATGCGCCGCATAAGGCTCAAAATTTTTAATTAAGGTGAAGGAATCATATTCACCGTGTAGTGATGAGTTGAAGACAGTTATTCTATGCAAAATAATAACTAATCTTGCTTTGCTAATACATACACACAGATCTACTAGCAGTTAAGAAAAAAATGCAAAGACATGGGTAAAAGAGAAGTGAATATGATATGTAGTTAAACTGTTGTCGTAAGAAAGGAGGCAATGGGGAAAACCCATACCAATACCAGAGGAAAATTGTCAGAATAGTAGAGATGGCTATGGTGTAGACCAGATGTTGGGGCTAGGGGAATTTGGCTGAAAGTTGTCGGTTCCCACAACCCATCACTCGTGGCAGCTCTTGTTTTTGCAGCAACGTAGAAATCCATTTTGTGAAATTTAATTTTCTACCACTCTCTGCAATGAAACTGAAACCAAAATCCCCCCGGTAATAAAAATAGTGACGGTGTCAAAAATTTTATTAAGAGATATCAAAATATATAAAAAATATCCAATAAACACAAAATATTTGATCTAGCTAATTTAATACAAAATATTTGATCTAGCTAATTTGGGACGAAAGGGGGAATTGGGGGAAGTAGTGTCATTTAGCATGATGATTTACGCCCAATTATGCCTTATAAAAAGGATTATACGGTCGTTGCATATATAATCCGTTTTACAAGTTCGGAGTCGAATTTCACAGAGAACTAAGGCTTAACTACAAATGTTCAATATTACTAAGAAAACACGTTCGAACAATTCCTATGTTATAAATAGTAAGATTCTTATATCTAATTAACTAACAAATTAAAATAGTAAATTAACACTAAAGATACTACGGGTTGGAGAAAAGATTAAGGAAGTCTAGAGTTATGATTTCCCCAATTGTCGGAATCCTTCCCGCTATGTCTTCTATAATTTCGCCTAAGTATTCTCTATCAATCATGAGCACTCTTGTTACCGTAAATCTCTCTCGAGCATTTACGACAATTTACTAGATGCACTCTTTCGAGCTACGCTACCTGCATTTAATATAGTTCACTTTAGATTGCACCCAAGGTATCGTTATCTCTAACCCAACCTTTAAACCCTCGGTTATGGATCTCTCCTATACTTTGGGGATGATGTTGTTCAACAACTACCTAAATATACACTCTCTCTCGAGCAGATACACACTAAATAGGCACAACAAATTGAGGGACATTCAATCAACTACAACAAGAACTTAGTTGAACAAATAGAGAAAATACTACGGCTCAATTATATTAAAATGTAACAAGAATTCCTACAAAAGGTTCCATCAAAACTCTAGATAACAAATTAGCCATTCATAAAAGTATGTAAAATTACAATACTAAAAGTCATAACCAACAATGAAAGATAAGAAGAGGAAAAAAAAACTCGTAGAAGAATTCTCCGCCTTGCTCCTGTTGTGTCTCTGCCTCCTTAGGTCGAATCTGAGTCCAAAATATGTCCAATCTCTCCAAAATACCGTTTTTCCATGTATATATACCAAGTAGGGTCGGACCCAAACAATTATACCTTCTCCTACGCGAAAAGGGACCTTTTTTTATGCCTGGACGCTCGTGGCCGCGGCCAAACGCGTGCCGAGCGCGGTCATTTACCAGTACTCTGCTTCTGCCCGCATCCAGGTTCGCGGTCGCGGTTTCGACCGCATTTTTCACTCTGTTTCCGTTCGAAATTTGAAAAAACGTAAAACATTAAAGTTGTAGACCTTTGAGTTAGCTTTCCAACCATATATTATATAGCCTAAATGGAGTTCGGATAAAAAAGTTATGTCCATTTTACTAGATAGTGTGCAATATGCCTATTCGAGTCTTTGTTTGTTCTTAACTATTAAATTTGAACCAAAACACGATCCCGGCTTAATTTTTTTGGGCTTTTACTTAGACTTCAAAGCACCAAATCACTTGAATTCATTCCATAGCATCTATGTCGCTCGAAATCACTCCTACAAGGCATAAAACACTAGCGATTAAAAACTCAAACTCAATTAAAGTGTAATAAGCGACTAAAATACGTAATTATAATTTATCATCACATGATAATTTTGTCGATGTACCATATCAATGGTAGAACAGAAATTAAAGTGATAGTTAAAAAAGATATTATGATGAAAATAATACCGTATCGAATTTCATATAATTAATTGAATTTAAATTTTTGAATGGTAAATATTGAATAAAGATCTTAAAATCTTAATAAAGACAAAATGACAAAATAAATTGAGAATTTCCAACGTCAAAATTACATTTCATCCTTAGTTTCAATCATTAAAATAATTCTTAAAAAAAAAAAATGTTTTCTAGCACTACAATTACAAAAAAAAGAAAAAAAAGAAAAGAAAAAGGCAAACAGAGAACTAGGTAATATGGGTTGGACATGTTCCTTGGCATTTGGAAATATGTCTTTTCCACCATTGGTTGATTGGCAATAAGGTGTAATGATTCTCATCATTTTTCTTGGTCGGTCATAATTCTCATAATTTAATTTCAGTATATAATTCGTTATTCCTGTTGCTTTCATTATTGAGGCTCTGTTTTTGGTTTGAAAGTTCTCATATCATTTAATTCGTCAAGCGTTAGTATGTGACTCTCAAATAAATAAAAAAGATTATGAATTCTTAGGCCATTATATACATAATTTTGAAATTGAGAAAATCTTGGTCAAAATTATCCTACGTATTTTGTTGTTTTTACGTCTAAGTCTACTTGTGAACTTTGACTTTGACTTTGAAAATATATAATTGACCAATGACCACATTCACCTCCCCCACCCCCTTTCCATTTAGTGCTTAGCAGATATTAGTCAATTTTAGTGCCTTAAGCCCTTACCATTTGTTTGGATGGTTGTTACGTGTCGTTTCATATTGTGTTGTATTGTATTATATTGTTTGATGAATACAATATTTAGATAGATTGTATCGTTTGCCATCGTTTCTTGATATCACATGCAAAAAATATGAAGAATAAACTTGCAACATTAGTAAGAAAAAAATAGGATGTGAAGTAGAATTATTATATAGAAAAGCAAGGTAAAACATAAAACATAGTAACTAATTAATAATAAAGAAGGGCAAAATGAGAGAAAAAGCAAGGTAACGACACCAAAACATCAAATCTGTCGTTGATATATAAAGTTAGACTTTTCGTCGTTAGGTAACAATGGGTTTAACGATACGATACAATAAAATTTAAGTAACAATTAAAATAAATAATGTATTTAAAATAACATTATGATACAATACAATAGGTAACGACCATCTAAACAAGTTGCTAACGAAGATAGTAGTATATTTCAAGAGAAAGTTTCATTTAAGATAAAATAAGGATAATAGGGTTAACCTTCCTCGTAAATATTTTAGAAGTTAAAGAGTATAGACTATAGATAGACCGTGTAATATTAGGAAGAAGGATTGTTTGCGGTTCTTCTCCTAGCATGCACAAGAAATGTAATATATATGCAATTGAATTAGCAAAACTTTAAAACTCGATAGTTTGATTTAAGTACACTAAGTTTTACGATTTTTTTGTCAAATTGCTAAAACTTATTTATTAAAAATATCCAAATTTTAAGCTTCGTTATTCTGTAAATTAGATATCTAAATTAATCGTGTATCATTTCAATATTTAACTTTGTGATATAACCTTTCTGAGAATATGTTGGAAATCAGTCGATTCCACCATTAGAAGAAGAAAGAAGAAGTCCAGAGGTCAAACACAAAATATGCTACTGTTCGGACATAACAAAGTTTTTTATTTTTTATCTCACATCAGAATGGATACGTGTCATGATCTCAACAACTAAAAGAAGATTTGATTGATTTAATATGGACCGTTGATAGTAGAAGATTTGATTGATTTAATCTGGACCGTTGATAGTGGAAATCAGCTCTTCTCACATGTGTGAAGAAGCTCACACGTACTGAAGATGATCGGAAATGATTAGTTGGTTAATTTGTTATTACTAGCCCAATGTCAAATTGACAAGTGTACAGATTTTATAAGATTCTTTATTTTCTATTTTCTTTTCTACTTTTCTTTACTAGGAATAAACATGTATAAAGTTGGATATGACTGTACAGTGAATTCATCAATCAAATATACATAATTTTTTTATCTTTCCTTCATCTTTCTTACATGGTATCAGAGCAGTAGCTCGATCCCAAGAAAATCTGTCTATCATCTTCAAATTCGTCCTCTAATTTTTCTCTTATTCATCCATAGCCATGTCTGACTCGACTGTAGCTAACACCACTGGTTCATCAACTGGAAACGGACCAAATTCTGATCCTAATACCCATATTTTCTTCACTCTTCAGATGCTCCAGGTATGAGCTTAGTGAATGCTGTGTTTGATGGCAAAGGATATCAAGGCTGGAAGAGATCTGTATTGATAGCACTTTCAACAAAGAACAAATTGGGCTTCATCAATGGAAACTGCCCAGGCCCTGCTGCCACCTCCAATCAGTTTCAACCTTGGAGTAGATGTAATGACATGGTTACATCTTGGCTTCTCAATTCTTTGTCTAAAGACATAGGAGACACATGAATACAGGATGAAAATCAAAGAGAGGTGTATGTTATCCCTCTCATCTCTACTTAGACTTCATCATTCATGGCAGGAAGTCGAACCAATATACAGGGAAGTTTTTCCAATCAAGCAGGTTTGTTACAAAGGTATAGAAAACAAAAATTCACAGGGCAAGTACAGAAGTATGGAAATACATTCCAGAGGTCTCGTAATCCATCTCAAAAATCACCATTTGTTAAAGGAAAGAAAACCAAGTTCAACCCTAATATTTCATGTACCTATTGCAAAAAGGCAGGACACACAGTGGGAGAATGCTACAGAATCATAGGGTTTCCAGAAGATTTTGAATTCACTAATGGAAAAACAGGGCAAGGGACAGTCAGGAGTAATGTGGCATTTTCAGGTGAACAAGGAGATGATAACACAAATCATCACACTGAGGCACTGAACCAACACCTCTCAAAGGATCAGTTCTCCCAACTAGTTCAATTGATTAAACGGGTCAAAATTTGAGACACATGAAGTCAGAATTCAGAAATTAATGCCAATGCAGTTGCTGGTACTATTATCAAATATTCTGGCACATATTTTTCAGTTTTTAATGCAAATACATGGATTATAGATTCAGGTGCTTCAGAACATATGTGTTTTGACTCAAATATTTTTCTTTCTCTTTCCCCTCTCCCTGTTCCTTTACATATAAATCTAGCTAATTCTTTCAAAGTGACAGTCACTCACACAAGTAGAGTCTCTATTCTTCCTGACTATGTTTTAGAGAAAGTACTTCATGTTCCTACATTCAGATACAATTTACTATCTGTAAATAGGTTTTCCTCTCAGTTTCAATACATTCTCTCATTCTCTTCTGGTCAATGTGTCTTGCCGGCCTCTTTAATGAAGATGGGTCAAGTTTTTGGTGAAGTCAAAGAAGGATTATACTTGTTGAAGCCTAATGAAGTCAAACTTAGAAATAATCATTAGACACATGTACTTCCAATTTCAAAACAGAATGTTACTAGTGAAATCCTATATCCTTTTTTCTGCAAATGCTAGTTCAAATGTAACTCTATGGCACTCCAGATTAGGCCATTTACCTTTTTCATCAATGAAGTACTTCAGTTTTGTCTCTTTTCCTCCTAATTCTGAATATTTCTGTGATATTTTTCCTAAGGCTAGGCAAACTAGAAATTCCTTTTCATTAAGTTAAATCAAATCAAAGAAAGCATTTGAGTTAATTCATGTGGACACATGGGGACCTTACAAAGTTCCCACATATAATGGCTACAAATATTTCTTGACAATAGTGGATGATTTCAGCAGGGGTACATGGACCTTTTTAATAAGCACTAAAAGCAATGCATTTGATACATTAAAGAAATTTCTCACAATGGTTGAGAGACAGTTTGGTGTCAAAGTGTAAAAACTGAGAACTGACAATGCTTTTGAACTTGGTAAGGGTACACAAGAATCTGCATTCTTGACTTCTCAAGGGATACTCCACCAAACATCTTGTGTTGGTACCCCTCAACAAAATGGGATAGTGGAGAGGAAACATAGACATTTATTGGAGATTGCAAGAGCTCTCCTCTTTCAATCAAAGGTTCCTATTGTCTATTGGGGTGAATGTTTACTGACTGCAACTCACTTGATTAACAGGTTGCCTTCTAAGGTCCTCAGAGGAAAAATACCCTATTCTATGTTGTTCAACCACCCTCCTTCCTATGATGCTCTTAGAGTTTTTGGTTGCCTTTGCTATGTTTCTACTCTTTCTAATGGAAGAAGTAAGTTTGATCCAAGGTCAAAGGCTTGTGTGTTTTGGGGTATCCTCTAGGGCAAAAGGGTTACAAGGTATTAGAAATAGATACCAAAAAGGTCATAGTTTCCAGAGATGTACACTTTCATGAAGACAGATATCCCTTTGCCTCCAATCCCCCATCTCCATGATCCATCTTTTCCAATAATCCTTCAGAAGATTTCACTTTCCCTGCTTCCACATTACCTTCTTCATTTTCAGAACCTAATTCATCTGTATCTTCACCACCACACACTCTAGAGTCACCTCAAACCCATAGTCCTTCTAGTCCTGATACCTCAATCCCACACACATCCCTATCACCTATCCCAATTAGTATCCAGTCTCTCCTTCATCCTTCTCCTTCCAGAAATAGTACTCCCAGGGATAACACCTATGTTGCACCCAGAAGACCTTCAAGAGAAACAAAACTGCCTCGTTACCTTAGTGACTACATCTGCAATAATATCTTTATTTCTGATCTCACTACTTCTTGTTTTGCACAGCCTGCTACTCCTACCGCCTATTCTTTTGGAGATCTATCCACTCACAATCAACATGTCCTACAATCCATCTCTGAAATTTCAGAACCTAATAGTTTTGCTCAGGCCTTTATGCATCAAGGATGGAAAAAGGCCATGGATTCAGAAATAGCATTACAATAGAATCACACTTGGGATGTGGTTCTTCTACCACTAGGGAAGAAGGCTTTACCTTGTAAATGGGTTTACAAGATCAAACACAATTCAGATGGTAGCATAGAGAGACTCAAAGCACGATTAGTAGTGAGAGGAGACATACAAAGAAAGGGAATTGACTATAATGAGACATTTTCACCCGTGGTCAAAATGACCACCATAAGATGTCTTTTGGCAGTAGCTGCTAAGAAGGAATGGACAATTTATCAATTAGACGTGAGTAATGCATTCTTACATGGAGATTTACAAGAGGAGGTTTTTATGAAATTCCCTGCTGGTTTATTACCTCCCTATCTCAATCATGTTTGCTTACTCAAAAAGTCTCTCTATGGATTAAAGTAAGCTTCCCGACAATGGTATGCTCGGCTTGCTGGTGCTCTCAGTTTTAAAGGGTATTCTTCTTCTCTTATTGACTACTCATTATTCTTCAAAAGACAGGGACATTTGACTACAATTGTGTCAGTTTATGTGGACGACATTCTCATTAGTGGAAATGATTCATCAGAAATTACACTATTGAAGACATTTCTTCATAGTGAGTTCAAGGTCAAAGATCTAGGTAATCTACACTATTTTCTAGGCATGGAAATCCTTAGAGAAAAACAGGGCATTATTATCTGCCAAAGAAAATTTACCTTAGATTTGCTGAAAGAATTTGATATCACACACTCATATGCTGTCTTATCTCCACTCGAACCATCTTCTAAATTACATGCAGATTCAGGAAGTCTTCTGTCCAATCCGACTGTGTATAGGCAACTTGTGGGTAAATTGAACTACTTGACCCACACTCGACCAGATATTTCTTTTGCAGTCTTGAAGCTGAGTCAGTTTATGCAAAGCCCACGTCTTTCTCACTTCCAAGCAGCTTTGAGGGTTCTTCGATACCTCCAGGACAAGGCATTTTCTTGAGCTCAAACCCATCTCTAAAGCTTATTGCTTTTTGCGACGCTGATTGGGCATCTTGCCCAGACACCAGGTGTTCCGTCAATGGTTTTTACATCGCCCTTGGAGCTTCACCCATTTCCTGGAAGTCTAAAAAGCAAGCTTCTTTGTCTTTGTCTTCTGCTGAGGCAGAATACCATTCCATGCGAAAGGTAGTAGCAGAACTAACATGATTAACTCGTCTTCTTCAAGATCTATCCATTCAACCCTTTTTGCCTGTCCCAATTCTCTCTGACAGTAAATCGGCGATTCACATTGCCCGTAACCCTGTCTTCCACTAAAGAACCAAACACGTAGAACTCGATTGCCATTTTGTGCGACAACAGTTCCTCTCCGGTCTCATTTCTCTCTCTTTTGTACCCTCTCAATCTCAGCTTGCCGATCTATTCACAAAACCCCTTTCAGGGCCTTCTCATCGATCAATTCTCAGCAAGTTAGGAGTGTCATCTTTCCCCTCCAACTTGAGGGGGGATGTTGGAAATCAGTCGATTCCACCATTAGAAGAAGAAAGAAGAAGTCTAGAGGTCAAACACAAAATATGCTAATGTTCGAACATAACAAAGTTCTTTGTTTTTTATCTCACATCAGAATGGACACGTGTCATGATCTCAATAACTAAAGGAAGATTTGATTGATTTAATCTGGACCGTTGATAGTGGAAATCAGCTCTTCTCACATGTGTGAAGATGCTCACACGTACTGAAGATGATAGGAAATGATTAGTTGGTTAGTTTGTTATTACTAGCCCAATGTCAAATTAACAAGTGTACAGATTTTATAGGATTCTTTATTTTTTATTTTCTTTTTCTACTTTTCTTTACTAGAAATAAACATGTATAAAGTTGGATAGGACTGTACAGTAAATTCATCAATCAAATATACATAATTTTTTATATCTTTCCTTCATCTTTCTTACAGAAGATTTGAACTAAATCTATGAAAGTTAGAGAAAAAAAAATAAAAAGTAGATAAATTGGTTTGTGCTAGAATTTAGAAACAATTAATGTGAACTTGTAAAAAGGAAATTAGTGCACAAAATAAACTTTTTTGTACTGCAAAAAATAACAATGTGATCAAAATCCACGAATATATTAAACTTCTCTTAAAGCGTGTCATCTAATTATTTATTTTTAAATCGTTTTCGATGACAGATTCCATACATATACTTCAATTACTTTACGCTACTAAATTCTTATTTAAAAGAGAAATGTAGCAACTTCATAGAGAATTGATCAAAGATAAAAGCCAATGTCGTAAATTATCCAGCTCCCATATTTTAATGAAATGACCGGTTTCTGTGAATTAATATGAGTTGGTATGCATCTATAAACTTTAGTACAACCATAAATTAGTTTTTATATAGTCTAAGTTCTTAATCGGAGGCGGAGCCAAAATGTCGGCTACGGGTTCAGTCGAATCGAGTAGCTTTGATTCAAATTATGAATCTGTCTTAAATTTTTTATTAAATACGTACAAATTATTAATTTAAAACTCAATAACTTAAAAGAATTTAAATTAAAAATTTTATAAATTTAAAATTCTGGCTCTGTCTCTGTTCATAATAAGTACACTATTATGTGCTCTGGTCCAATAACTTCGTTACATTACATCAAAGTCAAAAGATATGCCCACCATATAAATTTGTGTAATGTCATATATTACATACATTAGTGAGAGACACGGTATCTTTATTAAGGTTTGCCTTCCTATTATATTAATAGAATCTAACTCTAATACCATATTTATAAGCTCATTATTTGGTTTGGTTTGGTTTGATTTGATTTGGTATTGAGTAAAACAATTCGAACCAACCCGATATATAAATATATAATTTTTATATATACTTTTAAGATTTTATATATAATTTTTTTTAAAAATGTCTAGAAATATTTGGGATTCTCTCGCGGGATAATTTTTTTAATAGAATATGAAATGCTCCATATTTATTGACCTTAAATAATGAGTTGTATGATCACTTTATAGTATTACTGAAATGGTCTATCTCTTTGTTCTTCCATATTCATATCATACATTAAGTTCTATTAAATTCTTATATCTTTTTTGAATGTTAAGTGATTATTAATATTTAGGTATCATATTGATTTTTATGTTTAATTACTAAATTCGGTTAGCCTGAAAGTGTACATCAACGAAAAATTATTGTCAGACGACTAAAAAAGTAACTATTATGTGTTATTAATAGAATTCTCCCATAAAAATATTTTAATCGATAATATGTTTATCAATTTTTTTTAAATATTTTTACTAAATATATATTTACTTATCTTATATTTAACAAAGTAAGATTGAAATAATAATAAAGTCACAAAAAATTCGAAAACCTAACAAAACCAAATCAATCGAAACAAATATAATTAATTTGGTTTAGTTTTGATAAAAATCGCACCAGCCCTATCCACGTACACCCTAGTGAAAATTACTTCTATATCAAATATGTCCAACGTTATTTATTTCCTTTCAAATATATGAATTTCTTGTCATATATGGAAAGCTTGCTAACTTAGAGAATTGACAGTTCTTAATCCATTTTTATTAACTCATTCTCCATCATAACTCATAAGCGTCATATCTTATTTCAAATTCCACCTCTTATATTATCACATCTTAAAGTTAATTAATTCAGTATAAATCCATTAATTTTTAATGGATGTTTATTCGTAGATATTTTTTTTGGATATCTCTAAAATGTGAAAATATCTTTATACTATAGGTATATACATATCAACACAAGTTATATATATGAAAATTTTCTGAATGGTTATGTTTGGTTATTGATTTATTTAATTTGTCCAGTATACGTGAAACAAACACGATAGTTTCTAATTATTGACAAACTTTTCTAGTCCAAACAAGCCTTGTCCTGAATAACATTAAGAGACATGAAACTTGAATTATTTATGTACAGATGACGTTTATGACCATACAAAATAAAGGTCGATATTACCTAGTATTAATTAATTAAGCACGTAAAAGTAAATAAGAATAACTGTTAGCATGGAAGCTCAATTTAAGCAGCATAATTAATTGTGAATTGACTGTTCAGGATTTTAAATATTGTCAGCACTAAACTCATTATAATTTCAAATATAATATTAATGAATTCTTACCAATTTCACATAATAATCGAAAAATATTAGGGTCCGATGAACCAGTGCAGAAGTGCGGGATACATATTGAGAAATTAAGAAAAAGGAGAAAAGACTCCGTTCAGAAAAAAAAGCTGAAAATAATTGGGGAGAAAAAAAGAGAGGAGCTGTGTAATGTAATGTAATGAGACAGTTGTGGGCGAAAATAGGGTGGCGCACAATAGAGAAAAGTGAATAATAAAAGTAGTTTTGTACCAAAGAGACCACACAACAGAGAGAGAGAGAGAGAAGAGGACCAGAAGCCTATTACTTACTAGTCTCGAAATCTCGTTTCTCGGGCCATCCGTAATCACGAATATCAAGACAATTTTCTCAATTATTTCCTTTTTCTTTTTATGATAAAAATAAAAATATTTCCAGGTTTAGATCCTTCTTCTTCCATTAATTACACCTTCTATCTCAGTTTTTAATTTCATTTAATACTCATTCCTTTCTTTTTTTTTGCTCAAAGGGAAAGAAAGAGAGGAAGAGAGTGTTGTCTCTGTTACATTTCATTTCCCATCCATTCAATTTTCATTGAAACAAGCCGGACCCATGTGAGCACAATCTTCTTTGCCCCTTCAATTTTTACATTTTCTTTGTGATTTATACATTTTCATGTTAAATGATCGTAAATTTTTAATCTTTTTTTCTTGGGTGTGTGTGTGTGTGTGATTATCCTTTGAATATGATAATGAGTTGATGTCTAACGTATTCACAATCGTCATCCTGATGGTGGGTTTTTCAATTTTCGGTGCGAAATTGATTTTGCTTAGGGTTCATATTTCTATGCACAAGTATAATAGTATTAGGATAAAGGGGTGTGGTGGGGGTTAATTTGGGGTGTGGGGGTGGGGTGGTTACCCTTTATTGAAATTGAAGTGAGAAGTTATATGATGTGGGGAGACCAGGTTCAATGGGAGTGGATTGGGATCCATGCTGGATCTATTGTTTTTTTTTGTTGTTGTAATGTTAGAGATAGTATAATTGTTTTTCTTGTAAGTAAAGTGTTGGCTATTATTTTAATCCGTATTAACTATTAACTCATCTTGGTAGTCGTGTTTTGTGTTTGTTTAACTTAATGCAATTTCTGTTATTTATTTATTTAGGTATTATGAAGGATGGAATAATTTATAGCACATTGCCTAGGGCTTAAAAAGATGATTTCTTGATGTGGGGTTTCATGGGGTGAACTCAAGGTATCAATGGGTAGTTTCAGTGATGATGATGCGGAAGGAGAATGTCAATTTTTCGATGCCCCAGATACCATTTCCCAGATATCTGATATCTGCACCCGGATTCCCACATCTGTTGACAATGATGCCAGCTACCAGTACGATATGTGGGTTAGAACTCCCAGAAGTGTTGGAGAGCGGCGTAGGAAATTCCTTAGTCGGATGGGCTTAAGTGTAGATGGAATGTCGGGAGAAGATCCAGTAGATTTATGCGGAAGCTCCGAATTTGATTTCTCTACTGGAGAGATTGAAAGAATAATGGAGAGTAGTGGAGCCGTTTTACGGACTTCAGCTTTTAAGGACGAATTATCATCTTACCAGTCTGGATTGTGTGGGGAAGTTTTGGGTTCATCTAAAAATTTGGGTTCAAATGGGAACTACTTATGTAGAAGTGGGAATGCTGATAGTGGAGTAGGATGCAGTGTACATGTTGAGGCAGAGAATGGCCAGCAAAGTAATAACAGAGATGTCAGATTGGAACGACTGCTAATGTCGCGTGAGCCTGAGAACTCTCCATGTGTGTCCCCCGTGATTGGGAAACTTGGACACGGAGAACTGCATAAAAATGCAGACTCTCCGAGGAAATTGAATGGAGTTAAGAGTCGGTTATTAAGTAGGCTAAGGTCATTTACATGCGTTGCAAATGGTGAAAGGAGATGTCATGATTCAACGGACAACAGTTCCGACCTTGTTCAGAGGTCTAGAGCTCAGAGGGTTAAGGTTCGCCATTGTAGGAAGCAGCTAAAGGAACTCTCTGCTCTTTTCAAGGGGCAGGATATCCAGGCTCACGAGGGTTCAATTTTAACTATGAAATTCAGTTTTGACGGGCAGTACCTAGCTAGTGCTGGTGAAGATAAAATTGTGCGGGTGTGGAAAGTGGTTGAAGATGAGAGATCCAATGAAATTGATATTCCAGAGTTAGATCCTTCGTGTATGTATTTCACAGTGAATCATCTTTCTCAACTGGCTCCTCTGGCGACAGAGAAAGACAGAATTAATAAGTTGAAGGGCCTTAAGAAAACAACAGACTCGGCCTGTGTCATTTTCCCCCCAAAGGTCTTCCGAATTCTGGAAAAACCACTGCATGTGTTCCAAGGGCATACTGGGGAGATATTGGATCTTTCATGGTCAAAGAATAATGTAAGCTTATTAGAATGTCTTTATTAACAATTTTCTGAATAACTCTGAAAGTAATCTCATTTCTTATTATGTATTGTTCCAGCAGTGTTTGCTGTCATCATCAACTGACAAAACTGTTCGTCTGTGGCAAGTTGGACATGATCTGTGCCTCAGAGTTTTTTCGCATAGCAATTATGGTATGAGCCGACTCCACTCTAGTATACTTTTGTGACTCAGCGTGTGTTAATCGTGATAAGCCGTTCTATTACATCTCTGTAGTGTTTGAGTTTCATGCTGCATTATTCTCTTTGGTTTTGCAGTGACTTGCATACAGTTTAACCCTGTGAATGATGAATACTTCATCAGTGGATCAATAGACGGGAAAGTTCGAATTTGGGCCGTTAACAGCTGCCAAGTATTGGATTGGACTGATATCAGAGATATAGTGACTGCTGTTTCCTATCGTCCTGATGGAAAGGTTTACAATTTTCCCTTTTTAATCATTGCACTTCTGTAAAGATCAGAAATTTGAGCAACTTATTGAACAAATTATCTGTTTCGCATAGGGTGGAATTATTGGCTCTATGGCAGGCACTTGCCGTTTTTTCAATGTAGAAGGTAATGGTCTCTCTTATCTTTGTGGCATTTGTTAGTTGTTGTATATCTCGCAGAGTCAGATTTTTAATTTATGGCATTGCAATACTATGTGTCAAGTCGTTGCTCTTGTTTAGATGGAATGTGGCAGTTGATTGGCCTTCAGATTTGGTTTTAGGAAATGATAACGTTTTGCTAGTTATTGGGAATTGCTTATTCTCTTTTTCTGTTTCTCGTCTCTTTTCCTGTGCGGTGACAGCAGTTGCCCCTTACCATCAGTACTTCTTGGTGTATTGATTTTCTGGACATGTTCCAGCTTTTTGCTTGGTTGGTCTTACTTAATCCATCCTTTATTAGTAATTCTTCATAAATCATATAATAAACATAAAGAAAAGGCATATCTTCATGACAGCACAATTACCTGAGGAGTATTACTATTTGTAGCTATCATGATTATTATATCTTCCTGATGTGCTTATAACTGGAGTATGTCAAATGTGATTGCAAGATTACAATGAATGTCTAGGAATATTACGACTCAGTATTCTGGTCCATCCTTTACTGCTAAGATGTGCAATGAGTTGAGACAAAGCTGTACTGTGACAGGTCACGAGGTCCACTTAGAGGAGCAGATGTGCTTGGCCAATAAAAAGAAGTCAATTTGCAAAAGGATAACTGGCTTTCAGGTAACAATATATCACCAAACCACAGTCTGTTGTTCTGATCATATTAATTTTCTGATTTGCCTTGTAATGAAATGCCAATGTAATGTTTCTTCGCAGTTTCTGCCGCAAGACCCATCGAAAGTAATGGTTACTTCTGCTGACTCTCATGTCAGAATCCTAGATGGCATCAATGTGATCGGCAAGTACAAAGGTTTGTTCCCCTTTCTTATTTCAGATTGTAACCCATTTGATGTCTGTTTGCCCTGTCATTTGAGTGCCTTGTGCTTGCTTTATAACCGCAATGAAAATTGACATGTGATTTTCTATGATTGTGGGACATGCAGTATACTTATATTGTTTTTGACTTGGCTACTTGTTGTGATCTCTCCATTGTAGTTTCTAGTTTTACCTACTTGTAGCTCCTTATCCTCTACTGTTGTCTAATTTACTGGTCCTCTGCTCTCCAGGCCAGCGAAATGCAGGAAACCATCTCTCTGCCACTTTCACCTCAGATGGGAAGCATATTATCTCTGCATCTGAAGATTCTAATGTCTACGTATGGAATTGTGACATTCGCAAAGATGATTATGTTTCACAACCTAAAGTGGTAAGGTCATCTGAGTTCTTCTCCAGTGATGTCTCCATTGCAATACCTTGGTCCGGCTTGAAAACTTTAAATCCAGATAATGGATGGCACTCTGGAGGAGGACCAAGTCAAACTCCAAATAGCCTATTACCCTTCATGGCCTCTCCTTATCTTTCCTTGGGCCGTGAATTGTTCCTTGAGGCAATTCCAAAGGGATCAGCAACCTGGCCTGAAGAGAAGCTTCCCGTGTCAAGTCCGCGGTCTGTGTCTTCTAGGATGTGCAGATCTGAATACAAGCTTCTGAAATGTTCTTGCCAGAGTTCATCCAATTCTCATGCTTGGGGTTTAGTTATTGTCACGGCAGGCTACGATGGGCGAATAAGGTCATTCCATAATTATGGATTGCCTCTGCCACTTTGACAAGTAGTGATGTTATGGGGTTTCTGGAACCAGAAGGTATCTCTTTTGGGAGAATTTACATTGTGGCTGCCCTACTCGAGAACATAACAATTTTTCCCCTAGGGCTTGCAGGGAAGGATTCAACAGTTCATGTTGCAATTTCTTACGCAATGAGAAATGATGTTTGACTGTCCCCTCTAGGTATTTAATAGCATGTCCAAAGATAGGTGGTTGCGTGCCGTGCTTTTGCCACTAGTTGGTAAATATCCTCTAGCTTGGTTCTGGAGATGTCTTCTAATTCTAACTTACTGGAGATGGCATATATGCTGGAAATGGAAGGAATATTACCTGCACAAGTAGAGGTAATATTTATATAAATATATCCTGTATTTATGAGGGGCCTCTTTCTTTTTGTTCTCTGCATGAGACTGGGAAAATGTGTGGTGGGTGAAATTCTCTTTGAGGAATTGAGGAGAACTTCATTTTTATGGTAAGTTGGCTGGTCAGAATGATTGAGCTATTGTCCAGCATCTGGTTCATTGAAGTCGGGATAAACCACATCACGGCTGTGAGAAGGCTAGGACGGGCAGCTTGTTGGAGCATTGATTTTTAGCTGCATAAATTGTACCTGAATCCGAGTTACTACTAATGTGATAATGCTTTCAGGCAAGTGTGCTCTATCTCTACTGGAATAGCAGGCTCCTCTTTTCTGGTAAAGTGGGAATTAGAGGGGCATGACAGTGACATTGGGGTTACACTATAACATATAGGTGGCATTTCCAATTTATAGCTTTAAAATAGATTTAGTAGTGTCACACTCTGATGATTCAACACATGTGAAATCGAGACACAAGTCACTTTGTTATATTAGTTATGTACAAAGTAGTTAGGTAGTGTATATGCTTTTGTATATGCAGTGAGCCAAGCGCTCTCCTACAAAGTCAAAAATCAAAATAACACCAACTGAACCTTGTGTCAAGGTTCATCAATTTTTGGTATCCAACTATTCTCGTTGAAGTTCTTGAAATTGAAACTTGCTTTGGTTTTTTTTTTGTCTGTATCGTGTATCATGTAATTAATAATTGAGATTCTTGCTGCCTAGCCTGTATCATGGGACTAATAATTGAATGCATATTCCAGAAATAGTCTATTAAAATGTTTAGCCAACTTGCGAGGATTGGGTTCATGAATTTCTAAAGAACTAATTAGAGTTAGTTAAGTTGGTGAGAACCATTAACTCTGACCTTGTGCCGTAAGAATGCTGGCAAGAGTAACAAGAAGAATGCCAGAGCTTCTAGGCTTGCAAATTGTATTTATATCTTTGAGCAGAGAAATCCAACTCAACAGAAGTAGCAACAGGCCCTTTTAAACATAGTTGAGTTTGAACTCGTGATACAATATTTTGAATGGTCTAATTTCCTTTTAAACATAACGGCGTTCGATCTTAATTGAATGGTCTAATTTCCTTGTACTCGGCACAAACTGTTGGGATCGAAATAACATGGTGCATGCGGAAACTAACAATACAAAGCTTGATGAACGATAAATCATGACGACAAAAGAAAAAATATAAGCATAATAGTTTATAATGGTTTGATCAATTGTTCTACATATGATAAAACTACTATAAAAGAAAAACAATTACCAAGAGAAAAATCTCTCCTAAACAAAACTCTTTAATGACTACATTGTGGATGCTTTTGTTGTTCTTTTTTTTGTGAGAAGTAGAGGTCCTTATTTATAGATGTGCAAAACTTGTCTTCCAAGAAAAGGATAAGACATATTAAGGAGATTTAATCCTTTTAGGAGTCTTTTTCCATTCCTTCAAGAAAAAGGAGTCCTAATAGAATTAGAAATTCAGGGCAAAATCCTAACAATCTCCCCTTGGCCTGAATTTTCTTGACAAAGTTGATTCATCTTCTTCACATAATCTTCATCACTGATGCTTGCCATGATTAAAATCGGTATAGGTTGAAAATCTTGGTATTGGTTAAAAGAAGCCCAAGTATGGGTTAAAAGGAGCCCACGTGTTAAGAATAAACATGGGTTAAAAAGAAGCTCATGCATTAAAAAGAAACATGAGTTAAAACTGACATTGGAACTCATGCGTTGCAAGTAGGCATAACTTAAAACTGGCCAAAATATGGGTTAGAAAGAGTTTTTTTTTCCAATAAAGATGCAGCAGCATGCGTTTTGAATACAATTGTGATTGTAAATTTCTCTCCACATGTAGCATGTTGAATAAATCTTCATATTCGTCTTGATCTAGACACGCATTGAATGTGTTTTCAACCTCGTTCAACCATTGACTCTGAACCATTGGCTCTGATACCACTTGTTGGGATCGAAATAACATGGTGCATGCGGAAACTAACAATACAAAGCTTGATGAACGATAAATCATGACGACAAAAGAAAAAATATATTAAACTAAGCATAGTAGTTTATAATGGTTTGATCAATTGTTCTACATATGATAAAATTAATATAAAAGAAAGAAAACTATCGAGAGAAAAATCTTCTCCTAAACAAAACTCTTTAATGACTACATTGTGGATGCTTTTGTTGTTCTTTTTTTTGTGAGGAGTAGAGGTCCTTATTTATAGATGTGCAAAACTTGTCTTCCAAGAAAAGGATAAGACATATTAAGGAGATTTAATCCTTTTAGGAGTCTTTTTCCATTCCTTCAGAAAAAAGAGTCCTAATAGAATTAGAAATTCAGGGCAAAATCCTAACACAAACTATATTTAAAAAGCCAAAAATAAGATTAGTGCCCTTTCCCACCATTATTTGATGTACGGATATCAGATGTCTTTCTTGTCTCTAATGTTTTCCTTAAGGTCGTATTCTTCATTGATCTTTTTGTTATTCACTTCCGCTTGCTTTTGTTGGACTAAATCTTCTCTCCCTGAATATCAAAGGCGGACATCTCCGCTTCTACTCTCCCATTCCTTGATTTGAAACTGGTAACAAATGGATGATTGGTCCAGCTAAAAAGTAAAAACCACAACCCTTGTCCACAGGCCAACGTTACCTCGATTTTTTGAGAAAATTTTCTCACTTTTATCTAATTAGTATAGATGGTTGCTTGAGCAAATAAACGTTAAAAGTAAAAGCCCCACAAACGGAATCTCTTCTTTTCGTTCTTTATTAATCCGGCACCTAGAAGGTGCGGTCACGTATAAAAGGTGCACAAACACAGAAGCCACTATCGGTAAAAACAATCTGTGGATATTTGAAATTCAAGTAGCCCAATGATATGCATGTCATTCTCTGTCACCATAGTTTTCAATAAGACGAGGTGAAGGAAAAGCAAAATGCATACAACAAATGCTTCTAATGTTTGACCTTGTAACAAGACTGTCAACAGACAACACATTTTATACAACCCTATCAAAGAAAAATCAATGTCTACTATCAATGTTACAGCTTATACCAGAGTAAATCCACTCTGTTGTAACCAAAGGACTGCTGCGAGAAAGCTGCTGCATGATCCCAGTTCTGAGAAAAAAGAGAAAGGATAAGCTGTCGAGATGAAATAAGGTTGCAAAAGCACCGTGAACATGAGCAAAAAATATGGATTGCAATCAAACTTTTGTTCAAGTTGCACCACCACCTATTGCAATGGTGTGTGTGTGTGTTGGTTTTGTTTGGGGGGGGGGGGGGGGGGGGGGTAATCGCTTAAGTTCATTATCTAAAGAAATTGTCAATATTTATGTAATTTTATTTCAGCGCCAAAGATGTTAGTTTGAAACAGCGCAAAAATTTAGCATCAACACCCGAGTCTGAGACTTGTAGTAACCAATCCTTCTATTCAAACGAGCTCTTTCTAGAACCAAAACATTAAACTCTTCTACCAGCAAACAGCCAGAAAGCAGTTCATCAACAGATATGTGATTTGGCCAAGATGACACTGGTTTAAGATATATAGACATCTCCAAAGTCTTCTATCTAAGCAGCAGTACACATAATCCTCATTCAGTTCAGTCTTTAGATATTCCACCCAGACATTGCAGTACTTTATAATTGACTAAATCCTCTCAAAGACAGGCATAATCTAACCAAGTATAGGCTATGCTACAAACTGAGACTTCAAATCTACAGGCAGAGCCAATAACAGTCTTCTTCCTAGAGTAAACGCAATTCCACTCAACCTTAATTTCTCTAAATCAAAACATAAAGGTAACTAAAATCTCACTAATAAAGAGAGCAATGTTCCTGGTGAGTGAAGTAACAAAGATGTACTTCATCAAAAATAGATTTCCAGATCATGTCATATCTAAACTAATAACTCCAATAGATCACAGTAAACCATGTGTAGTAACCGCTTTTATAACTCGGCAGACAGCATAATCTACAGTGTTAAAATCTGCTTTGACAATGTTAATAGTGTAGCTCTTAAAGCAAAATCCGGAAGTAAACTATTGCCCTAATCTTAAAGAAGCTTTCTCTTCTGTTACCTACCCTCTATTGATGATTATTTTATTCGCATTTTTACAGCCCTTTGGTTTTATTTGATGTTGAACATGCCCAACGTAGCTAGACTATCGAATCTTACACTAATTTGAGTGTTAATGGATGATAGGGGTCATGGGAAATGGAATTTGGAGCAAGAAACGAAGAAATATGGACAAGGAAGAATTCAGTGCCCGGCCTCTGCTCCACACTGCCAGTAGCACTTAACACTTGGGAATTTTTCAAAGAGCAATTTCAGAGCCCAGGCACAACGCCCACAGTGCCTGTAGCACCCAAAACAAGAAGTGCAAATTTTCCACCGTGTCTCATGGTCCGTCGCACCCACTAGGGCACTCGAGCGTAATCCCTAGCGTGAATAGGAAGGGGTATTTTTGTCCTAGAATTTCCCCAAAACTTTTAAAAGAACTCTAACCTAGTTCTGAGGGGGAATTTGACTTTTGGAGCAAGAGAGAACAGCTAGAGCATAATGGGAACAAATTCAATTCTAAGCTTTTCTTCTCTTTTTCTTTTCTTTAATGTTAAAGTTGCCTAGTTTTAGGGAAGTGATGCTACATGATTGTTCATGCTTGAAGCTTGAATTGATTTGTTATATTGGTTTATTTATTTAATCCCGAGCTTAATTATTTGATCGTTTGGCCAACTACTAAATAGTATCTACGAATTTTGAATTGAACTTAGAAATGGAAATTTAAGATTGCAATACGATTGAATAGAACAAGATCTTGAACCTCAATCTCGGGGAATGAATTCGCCATTAGGGTAGTAGGAACAAACGTCATGCTTGATTATTATACAATGAATTTTTAATGCGTTTTTGTTAATTCTAATTTTATAGGAATATAAGTGTTAGGTTAACTTGAATAGGCAAGCAACTTCTTGGAAGAATCTTACGAGCAATATTAACCTTGTCAACCAATAACTCAACCGGATTGTTAGTTGACCCATAACCCTAGAATACATTGTTTTATTGGATTTTACAACCTAAGCCTGCCTTTCCGTTTTCTTTTCTTGCTTATTTTCTAGTTTCCTAGAATTTTTAGTTACTTTATAAAACCAAAAGGTCATCATCCATTAAGCAGAACAGAACAATCCTTATTCTCGAACTCAATCAATTGGTTATAACTTGTATTCCTTTTGCAAGAAACAAATGCCGAGTGAAAGTTTTTCAATAGACCACCTCATTCTTATCTATCAAAAAAAATGCTATTACTATTTTCCATTGCCAATATACTATTTATCATAAATGACTCCAAGGTTAAAACTTGCAGCGGAAACCTCAAGTGTTGTTAGCCCAAAATAAAATATCAACAAATCTTTTGATAATTCTAGAAAACATGCAATACACAACCAATATAACAGAATTACACATACCTAAACTAAAATAAACAAATTAACAGATATCACACAAACAAAACACAGATAATGCATTCAATAGTCATAAATGCAATTTGATAACATTGCATGTTTATTCATATATTAACACACATACACAGAGATTGAAGGTCAATATACCACAGTGTTTATACAATTGACAGCATACTTGATCATCGTCAAAGCAACCAACACAATCACACAAAGCAATCACTACAGAACAACTCTGATTCTCATGGGTGCTTCCTTGTTATACTCAACAGATGTTATAACACTAGTAAAAAAACACTCGAAATACAGAAGTGAAGCAGGCAAATCGAGAAAAAAAAAACAAGAAAAAGAAATTTTACCGAGTAAAGTAGAATTAAACGGGGAGGTTGTCAACGGAGGTAGGATTAGTGGCAGGGGGGCAAGAATCGAGGTGAGAAGGTAGAGTGGAGACCATGAGAGGGCGATCTTTAGCTTCTTCGTCATCCTCGTCATCGGATTCGGAGGTGTTGAGATTGACACACGAGCATCGTTCTAAAGATGCGAAAAATGCCGACGCAACGCTCGTACCGAACCACCTAGCTAAACCGTCGATCTTTTCGTATGACATGATTGAATTGAGTTCTGCAAAACTGATGGATCGAAGAGAAAACCCTAATTCAGCGAAGAGAAGGATTTGGGCGAGGCGAAAAAGGTCAATGAGGTGGTGGCTTTCTTCTGAATATGTGTATCGATCAGCTGTGAATTACAATTTGTCTTTATCCTACAACTGCCAGATGTCGGATCTTCGTTGTCTTTTGCCACGTTTTAGGGTGGTTTGATTTATATCTATAATTTAAAATATGCATTTATATTCTAAATAAATTAGTGCTTTACACTATCCGTCCGATGTGCCTCAAAGTCTTTTCTTCTTAACTTTTGTTTTTAATTATTTGATAATAATTTATATAATTATCTAATTCTTCAATTCAGAATTTTGTAATATTGTTTACTGTAATGACACATTGTATCATGTCTACATATTTCCATTTTCATTAGCTATGAAGTCCACATTGTCTTTGCACATGAAACCTGACTGTCATAATTTTGAATCAAATCCAAATAATGTAAAGATTAACCCAAATAGAGACCAGAAAGCAAGAAAGATTTCAAGATTCAATCAGCACAACAGATGACCAAACCACACAAAAGACATGCCTATATTTTATTGCATTCAACACATCTATCACAAAATCTATGTTATTCTATGCTCTAAATTCATAAGATATCAACTAGTACGTGTTTTGACGAGTTAGATTGAATGAGAAAACTCAAGTAATCGTCATAGATAAACTATTAATCCGAAAATTGTTTTTCCAACTGACAGGGCAATATTATTGTGAATCAAACTTTAGAATTTGTAGCAACAATGGGGCTCCTAACCACATATTTACCTCCCTTTTCGACCCAGCTTAAAGAACCATGAACCAAAAAATCATTCCTTAGTTTTGGACATTCCACCCTCAGCTTGTAGCTTTGCTTTTCATACTTGTCTTTGAAAACCAACTTTTCAGGAACAACACTAACTTTAAGTCCAGGCATTGCAGTTACCTCGGCTGTATATTCCGAAACACCTTCTCCAACATTAGTCACTGTCCTCTTGAATTCTTGTACTCTTGTAGGATCCGACTCACTGCTATTCACATTGAAAAAGGCAATGAAAGATGGATAGTTTAGGTCCAATGATGGGTTGGGGCAAGTATAAGAGGACCTAGTGATGGTTTTTATCTGCTGGGATGTGAGATTTAGAGCACAAAGAAGATTAATGTAATCTTGTCGTGTCGTATCATAGATGAGTCCAGGATCTATTGCCTTATTAGGATTGATATGGCCAGCTCCCATAGCAAGAGGAGTGGCAGCAGCATTCTCTTGACGACCGATGTCTTGGATGGGGCTCTGTGTGTTGTCTAGAACATCTGCTGTAGTCATCATGGCCGAACGAATGGCAGCTGGGCTCCATTCAGGGTGGGCGACTTTAACAAGTGCAGCTACACCAGCAGCGTGTGGACATGACATTGATGTGCCAGATATAATGTTATAGTTATTGTGAAGTTCAGTATATAAACTCACAGATGATACTGGAGACCATGAAGCTAGTATTAAGTGACCAGGAGCCATCAGGTCAGGTTTGAGGATGAATGGGCAGATCCTTGATGGCCCCCTCGAACTAAAATGTGCGACAGCTGGCGCTCGTTCGACACCAATTAGTGTCCCTTGAAGTCCAATCTTTGCTTTTGGGGAAGAAGTGTTGTTAACATATTTCAAAACTTGATCACCATCTTGGAAATTCAGAAACACAGATGGGAATTCTGTTTTGAGGTATTCACCCAAGTTAGTGACAAAGTCATTTGTTATGAAGATAGCACCAGCAGCATTTGAATGTCTCACATTTTCAACTTGTTTCCCAACCAATGCGTTTTTGTCAATGCAGACAACAAATTTGTCTGTAACATTTTGCAATTCCTGCTTATCTAAGCAATTCTTGACAAGAATAATAGAAATATCGTTTGTAGAATTCCCAGGGTAGAGAGATAATCCAATGACTGAAACTCCATTACCAAGAGTTAATATCCTGATAACGTCACGGTCAACTGTGCTAGCAGCAACAGAGAGAAACCAAGGGGCCTCATTGCTCAAAGATTGATCGTAAGGCCCTTCATTTCCAGCTGAAACGGAAACAAATATGCCTTTCTCCATTGCAGCAAATGAAGCAATAGCGATAGGATCTATATATAAAGGAAACGCAAAAACTGCGCCAAATGACAAGGATAAGACATCACAACCATCCGCAATTGCCTGATCCAATGCAGCAAGAATATCAGAGATGGTACCGGCTCCATCCCAGAGAGCCTTGTACACAGCCACATGAGCCAATGGTGCGACGCCTATAGCAAAACCAGGGGCATAGCCAAAATAAGACGCACCCTTTACAAGACTTCCAGCAGCTGTAGAGGAAGTATGAGTTCCATGTCCCTCTGTATCACGGGCAGAATTTATCATGACGGTAAGATTTTTCCCTTTAGCAAATAGGCCTTTGTTGAAATAACGAGCTCCGATGAGTTTCTTGTTGCACAAAGAAGAGTTAAACTGAGTGCCAGTTTGACATAATCCTTTCCACCTTGATGGAACTTGACTCATCCCATCATCATCAAAGCTTTTACTCTCCGGCCATACCCCTGTATCAACTACACCAATTATAACACCTTTGCCATAGTTTGACTTTGGCCATAAACCAGACATTGAGTTTAGGCCAAGGAAGTGGGATGAGTGGGTCGTGTGAATTTTTACTGTCATCTCCTCCGTCGAAGAAACATAGCCTGGAGAACTCTTGATGGCTTCGTACTCAGAAGGAGAAAGACTTGCACTGAAACCGTGCATAGCATTAGTATAAGAATAGATTAGTTTTGAGGAAGCGAGTGTGTTTCTGCTGCCAACTCTTGAACTGTCTAATACAGAAGCAAGAGTAGCCAAGTACCAAGAATGAGGGCTAGCAAAAGCTTTCGGCATGGCTGATGTGTCCATATGGATAATATAACTATCCAACTCGGCCATTGTTGATGGCAGTAAAAGAATTAGGATGAGAAAGAACCAAAGATATGAGGCTATAGGATTAGCCATAATTTTAAGCAATAGATAGATGGAGGAGGAGATGATTTCGTAAACAAAATTTGGTTTATTTATATAGAGGGAAAGTTATGAGAAGCCAAGACCATCAGTCATAGTGCTCAACTTCAATACATTCAGTATCCACAGACTTGAGCAAATAATTTAGCTGGTACAACTGAAGCTCTCAAAATATGTGGTTAATCAAAATCCTACGACAAGTATCTGCTGTTAAGAATGTTAAGCAAAATTCTGGAAATTTATAACAAACTTTTAACTTTTACTAATTTTTTCCTTATTTAGCTCTTTGTTGTAATTCTTCCTTACCTGCAAAAGTTTTCCGAGAACATGATTATTTGATATCTCAGAAGAGTTTAGAGTGAAGAGATCTCATAATGCAGCAAAACAAAACAAGAAAAAGCCAACTCTTGTCCTTTTTTCATAAGGAATTTCTAACGGAAAAGGATTTTGTGCATGAAAAAGAGTTATATTGTGAGGTCAAGAGTCACTTCAGTCTATCATTTATCGTAGTATTNTGAGTAATATTTGAGTTTCCCTCCTTAATTGTCCCACATAGGAAGAGGAAAAGACTTTTGATGGGTATATAAGAAATTGCTCTTCTTCTAGCTAATAAAGAGTTGAGAAGAAAGCAAGCCTCGCGCCGTCGTCGTCGTCGCTCGCTCGGCTCGGCCTCGGCCTCGGCGATTTGAAGATGCCGGGTTGAAGAAGTTTGTTGCTGCAAAGTTTTTGGACTACAAAATGGTAGATA
>ML293526.1:0-22028 GCA_005239495.1 Nicotiana undulata | reverse complement strand
GTCATAACTATTGTGTATCGACCACAACCTATTTTACGATGAAACGGACAGAACCTCCCCTATATATATGAGTTCACACAAGTAAAACCAATCACCAAACAGCCCAAACAACACCAATAATAATCAAATTGAGCCTCCCAAAATAGTCCATACACAACCTAATAACTTCACACATAAGACGACCACCGTAGTCGTGTCAAACGACCCGGAAATGTTACGACGAATGACCAGACCAATACCCTACATCTATATGGTGTTTCTCCACACCCTTCCTCCTCCAAAACTCCACAATACAGTAGTAAAACACGCAGCCCAACATCAACACAAAACAGTCCGCAAAACAGTCCGCTACAAGTGAATAACTCGAACTCACGGCTTCCGATCACCGTCCCGTGAGTTCTTACAAGTATAAAACAAATTACCATGAATTTACAGCATAGAAATGGATTAAATAGAGCAGTAAATGCACCTTACTTGTTGGATAACTCAGCCCTTATCTTGGTTCTTCAAACTCTAGGGTTTACCCCCAATTTGAACTTGAAAGAGAGGGAAAATCAATTAGGGTTTGTGGAATGTTTTTGGGAGGAAGTTTGCAGGGGTTTAGGTATGGTTTTTTATGAAATATAATGGGTGATATATATCAGGATATAAGCCTTTTAATGGGCTCTTTGTCTGACCCGAAATTGCCTCTTTTTGGGCTATCATTTAACCAATTAGGTGACCCACCTACTTGTCACCTAGCAGCTTGTGTAGTCTCGCGAAAAAGTCTATATATCTCTACTACGATATCGTATTGATAAACGGTTTAATGCGTTGGAAACTAGACTAATATATATTTAATTTGGTGGGTAGATCACCCTGTATTTCCTAGTATATTTGGAGAAAAGCTTAATAACATTTGACCTAAAGTTTAAGTAAAACTATGAACCTAAGTTGCGACAACTCTTGTCGACTTTTGTTTCATAACTTGTTTGACTTCAAGACTATGATACGGATATTATATGAGTCAAATAACTTAAAACAATACCTCTTGAGAGTACCAAGCACCCCTAGGTTTACCCAAAAATACGAGTTACAACATCCTTGATTCGTTTAACTTCTAATACGTGTTAATCACTCTTATACACCCTTGTATCATTTAAGATCAATAGGATTAACTTCTTATCAACTCAAAGATAATCTCTTCTCATGTTTATGTCGATTAACTTATGGCATGAGCCAACATACGTGAATATGGGTTGTAACAAATTTCTTCCATTTTCCTTCATCAATCACTAGAATCTAGGTCTAATAACATGAAATCAAGGTAGAAATTAGGGGTTTTTGGGTAGAGTTAGGTTTATGGAATTTTTGGGAATGCAACCTCGTTTTGGGGTCGGATTCTAAAACAAATTGTATCTTCGGGCTCATGAGAGAATGGGTTATCGCGTTTTGGAACGAACCTCGAGTTTGGACCAAGCGGGCCCGGGGTCGGATTTTGGTATTTTTGGAAGAATGATAGAAAATGTATAATTAGGCTTTGGGATTGAGTTATTGAATAATTATTGATGTTATTAAGTCAATTATGTCTAGATATTATCGTTTCAGGGTTGGATTCGAGAGGCAAGGCTGTGATTGAGGCTTGACTTGCATTTTTGGAGCCGAGGTAAGTGTTTGGCCTAACCTTAGCTTGAGGAAATATGTATAGAGTCTTATTTGCTATGTGTAGTTCATGTCCAATGAATAAATGAGGTGACGAGTACCTATATGTTGCGGTCAAGCATGCCCGTGACTCAATTGTGATGAATTATACCGTGTTCTTGATATTCTCTGTACTATGAATAACTGGTGATTTAGAAGTGATACATTGATGTCGTTTCATGACGTGGGAAGTTATCGAATTATTTGTTCAGTTCAGGCTTTTACTGTTGAAATTGTATTTCTAAGCGAGTTTGGTTATAGCTGAGTCCCTTGCCGGGATGATAGAATTTGGTTGAGTATTTTTGTACACTTGAGATTTCTTATTGTTAGTTTTCACATTATATTATTGTTCTATATTATTTATCGCACGAGGGGACACGCTGTGCCGATCGTTTATTATTTATCGCACGAGGGGACATGCCGTGCCGATTGTTTATTATTTATTGCACGAAGGGACATGCCGTGCTGAGTGTTTATTATTTATCACACGAGGGGACATGTCGTGCCGATTGCTTATTATTTATTGCACGAGGGGACATTCCGTGTCGATTGTGTATTATTTATTGACGTGGGAAGCTATCGAATTATTTGTTCAGTTGAGGCTTTTACTGTTGAAATTGTATTTCTAAGCGAGTTTGGTTATAGCTGAGTCCCTTGCCGGGATGATAGAATTTGGTTGAGTATTTTTGTACACTTGATATTTCTTATTGTTAGTTTTCACATTATATTGTTGTTCTATATTATTTATCGCACGAGGGTACACGCCGTGCCGATTGCTTATTATTTATCGCACGAGGGGACATGCCGTGCCGATTGTTTATTATTTATTGCACGAGGGGACATGCCGTTCCGAGCGTTTATTATTTATCGCACGAGGGGACATGCCGTGCCGATTGTTTATTATTTATTGCACGAGGGGACATGCCGTTCCGAGCGTTTATTATTTATCGCACGAGGGGACATGCCATGCCGATTCTTTATTATTTATTGCACGAGGGGACATGCCGTGTCGAATGTTTATTATTTATCGCACGAGGGGACATGTCCTGCCGATTGTTTATTATTTATTGCACGAAGGGACATTCCGTGTCGATTTTGTATTATTTATAGCACGAGGGGACATTCTGTGCCGCGTGATTGTGAGATTATGCGCGAGGGGACATGCCGTGCCTTTTGTTGTTCATTATCTGTGCTGAGACGTTAAATTCCTGCTTTTACTTTTACATTTCAGTTGTTACCCTGTTCTACTATGCTAGTATTTGTTGTCCCTTTTATCCCCAGCATGTTCTCCCCGTATCTGCTTTTACTTGTTTATTTCCGTCGATATTTTCCTGTTATCATATAGAATTGCATAGGTATGTATATTGTTGTCGGTCTTAGCCTCGCCACTACTTCGCCGAGGTTAGGATCGGCACTTACTCAGTACATGGGGTCGGTTGTACTGGTGCTACACCTGCACTTCTTTATGTTGTGCAGACTATGCAGCCGGACCCAGTAGACACTGGCGGAGGGATCCTTCCATCAGTTCATTCAAGAGATATCAAGGTAGACCCGCAGACGTTCGTGGGCCTTGGCGTCACCTTCTACCCTTCTCTTTCAGTTCTGTCTTATTCTATAGTTTCAAAGACAGTCATATATACTTATTTTCAGACATTGTATTTAGTAATCTCATAGACAGTTCGTGAGTATGTGACACCAGTTCTGGGTTGTATTTATGGGTTTTATTTCGAAGCTTGCTATATTAATTTTGAACTTCGTTAGCTTTCATATTGTTGACCACCGTTGGCTTAGTTATCTTATTCATTTTAGTTGTTAATGAGTTTGTTTAGTTTAAACATTGCCTTGTCTAACGGGTTCAACGTTAGACGCAATCATGGCCTGATGGTGGGATTACGGGTCGTGACGAGTTGGTATCAGAGCACTAGGTTGTTTAGGTCTCACAACTCACGGATAAACTTGGTAGAGTCTGAGGGATCGGTACGGAGACATCCGTACTTATCCCCAGAGGCTGCAAAGTTAGGAATAACTTCACATCTTTCATTCTCTGTCGTGCCAATTGAATTCTAAATACTAATTGAGTCTCTAATTACTCTCTCACAGATGGCGAGAACGCGTGCTTTCTCATCGACCGATCAGCAGCCCGATCCTCCTATTGTAGCTCCTACGAGGGGCCGAGGCAGAGCTAGAGCAGCAACTTCAGTAGGGGACCCACAGGTAGACCTTGCCGGTGAGGTTCCTACTCAGACAGACCCAGTTGGACCAGCTCAGGCCCCAGAGGGGTTCATTGTTACCCCGGTGCTTCAGGACGCTCTAGTCCACTTAGTGGGACTCATGGAGAGTGTGGCTCAGGCCGGTCTTCTTCCTACTGCACCAGCTGGATCTCAGGCTGGGGGAGGGACCCAGACTCATGCTATCCATACGCCAGAGCAGTTTCCCACTCAGTTCTAGACTCCGGCACCTCAGACAGCCGGAGTAGTTCAGCCGGGTATTGTGGCACCCGCCGTTGAGGGAGCATCCATGTCAGCAGACGCTCTATGGAGGTTGGATCGATTCACCAAGTTATTCACTACTACATTTACTGGTGCACCATCAGAGGATCCCCAGGATTATTTGGACAGCTGTTATGAGGTTCTTCGAAACATGGGCATTGTGGAGTCCAATGGAGTGGATTTTGCTACTTTTCGTCTTTCGGGTTCTGCTAAGACTTGGTGGAGAGACTATTGCTTGACCAAGCCAGCTGGTTCTGCACCTTTTATGTGGGCTCAATTCTCCGAGTTATTCTTGGGGAAGTTTCTTCCAGTTACTCAGAGAGAGGATCTTCGAAGGCAGTTTGAGCGTCTCCAGCAAGGCTTCATGTCCGTCACTCAGTACAAGACCAGGTTCATTACTCTAGCCAGGCATGCTATTAATACTCCCAACCGGGAGAGAGTTAGGATATTTATTGAGGGATTGGGTTAGCCTATCAGACTTCAAATGGCCAGGGAGACGGGTACTGATATCTCCTTTCAGGATGCAGCCGATATGGCCAGACGCATTGAGATGGTATTATCCCAGGGTGGTGGTCAGGGGTCTGACAAGAGACCTCATCATTTCGGCCGTTTCAATGGTGCCTCATCTTGAGGCAAGGATTAAGTTGGTAGAGGTCATCCCCCTAGGCCTTATCAGTCGGCACTCCAGGTATCCCGCAGTGCATCATCAGCTCCCATCAGTCCACCGCCGATTCAGAGTCTTCAGGGTGGTCATTCTGGTCGCCAGGGACAGTTTCAGGGTCAGTATTCTCAGCAGCTGAAGACTTGCTACACTTGTGGTGGTTCGGGACACATCTCCAGGTTTTTCCCCCGAGGTTTTGGTGGGTCTCAGTATCAGGGTTCCCGTGCCATGGTTCGCGCATCAGGTGTACCCCCACCCCCTCAGCCAGCTAGGGGTGGTGGTCGTGGTGCCAGAGGTGGAGGTCAAACTCATAGAGGTGGATGGCATACCACGAGAGGTAGAGTTCAGGCCATAGTAGGTTGACCCAATGCTGTTCAGACTTGAAGGGCTCAGCCCCGGTGTTATGCTTTTCCTGCCAGGCCTGATGCTGAGGCTTCTGATGCAGTTATTACAGGTACGGTTTCAGTTTGCAGCTGAGAGGCTTCAGTGTTATTTGATCCGGGTTCTACATTCTCCTATGTGTCTTTATATTTTGCCATTTATTTGAGTATGCCACGTGATTCCTTGAGTACTGTTGTGCATGTGTCTATCCCGGTGGGTGATTCTATAGTGGTAGATCGAGTCTACCATGCTTTCTTAGTAGTTATTGGTGGTATGGAGACTCGGGTTGATCTTTTGCTTCTGGATATGGTTGACTTTGATGTTATACTGGGAATGGATTGGCTATCCCCCTATCATGCTATTCTGGACTGTCATGCTAAGACAGTGACCTTGGCCTTGCCAGGTGTGCCTCATTTGGAGTGTATGGAGACTCCTAGTCATTCTTCTGGTAGAGTTATTTCATTTATGAAGGCTCGACGCATGGTCGAGAAGGGTTGTTTGTCCTATTTAGCCTATGTTCGTGATTCTAGTGCCGAGGTTCTTTTTATGGAGTCTGTGCCCGTGGTTCGTGAGTTTCTAGAGGTATTCTCCGCTGACCTACTGGTTATGCCACCCGACAGAGATATTGACTTTTGTATTGAGGTAGCTCAGGGCACTCAGCCCATTTCTATTCCGCCGTATCGTATGGCCCCGTCAGAGTTGAAGGAATTGAAGGAGCAGTTGTAGGATTTGTTGGATAAGGGCTTCATTAGGCCTAGTGTTTCTCCTTGGGGTGCTCCAGTGTTGTTCGTTAAGAAGAAAGATGGCTCAATGAGGATGTGTATTGACTACCGGCAGTTGAATAAGGTTACCATTAAGAACAAGTATCCTTTGCCGAGGATTGATCATCTATTTGACCAGCTTCAGGGTGCTACAGTGTTTTCCAAGATAGAATTGAGATTAGGTTACCATCAGCTGAGGATCAGGGCTTCTGACGTCCCTTAGAAGGCCTTCCACACTCGTTATGGGCATTATGAGTTTCTGGTGATGTCATTTGGGTTGACTAATTCCCCTGCTGCATTCATGCAGTTGATGAACTGAGTGTTCAGGCCTTATTTAGACTCGTTCGCTATTGTTTTCATTGATGATATATTGATATACACTCGCAGCTGAGAGGAGCACGAGCATCACCTTAGAGTCGTCCTCCAGACTCTGAGGGATAGTCAGTTGTATGCCAAATTCTCCAAGTGTGAGTTTTGGTTGAGTTCAGTTTCATTTCTAGGCCATGTGGTTTCATCAGAAGGTATTCAGGTAGACCCCAAGAAGATTTCAGCAGTTAGAGATTGGCCTAGGCCCACTTCAGTTGTAGAGATTCGGAGTTTCTTGGGCTTAGCAAGATATTATCGCCGATTTGTGGAGGGCTTTTCATCTATCGCAGCCCCGATGACCAGGTTGACCCAGAAGGGTGCCCCGTTCAGGTGGTCGGATGAGTGTGAGGCGATCTTTCAGAAGCTCAAGACAGCCTTGACCACGGCACCGGTGTTAGTGTTGCCAACAGGTTTAGGACCGTATACCGTGTGTTGTGATGCTTCACGAGTTGGAATTGGTGCAGTGTTGATGCAGGATGGCAAGGTCATAGCCTATGCTTCTCGTCAGTTGAAGGTTCACGAGAAGAATTATCCAGTTCGTGACTTTGAGTTAGCAGCGATTGTTCATGCCTTGGAGATTTGGAGGCATTACTTGTATGGTGTGCCATGTGAGGTGTTCACGAATAACAAGAGTTTGCAATACCTATTCAAGCAAAAAGAGTTGAACATGAGGAAGAGAAGGTGGTTGGAGTTACTGAAGGATTATGATATTACTATTCTTTATCACCCGGGGAAGGCCAATGTGGTGGCCGATGCTTTGAGCCGGAAGTCAGTCAATATGGGTAGTCTTTCTTATTTATCAGTCGGAGAGCGACCTCTTGCTTTGGATGTTCAGGCTTTAGCCAACCGATTCGTGAGATTGGAGGTTTCTGAGACTGGCGGTGTTTTGGCCCATACTGTGGCTCGTTCTTCATTGTATGACTGTATTCGGGCCAGGAAGTATGATGATCGTCATTTATGTGTTCTTAGAGATACAGTCCGGCACGGAGGTGCCAAGAAGGTTACGATTGATGATGAGGGAGTTATGCGGATGCAGGGCCGTATTTGTGTACCTGATGTTGATGGTATTCGTGAGTTGATTCTTTAGGAGGCCCATAGTTCCCGGTATTCCATTTATCCGGGCACCGCGAAGATGTACTAGGACTTGCAGTAGCACTATTGGTGGTGGAGGATGAAGAAGGATATCGTAGCTTATGTAGCTCAGTGCTTGAACTGTTAGCAGGTTAAGTACGAGCACCAGAGACCCGGTGGTCTGATGCAGCAGATTCAGCTTCCTGATTAGAAGTGGGAGCGTATCACTATGGACTTTGTAGTTGGACTACCACGGACTCAGAGGATGTTTGATGCAGTTTGGGTTGTTGTGGATAGGCTGACCAAGTCAGCGCACTTCATTCCAGTATCAATTTCATATTCAGCGGAGAAGTTGGAAAAGATATATATGAGATAGATTGTTCGATTGCATGGTGTGCCCTTATCCATTATATCAGACAGAGGCACTCAGTTTACCTCCTATTTCTAGAGAGTATTTCAGTGAGAGTTAGGCACACATATTGATTTGAGCACATCATTTCATCCTCAGACGGACGGACAGTACGAGCGTACTATTCAGATTTTGGAGGATATGTTGCGGCTTGTGTTATTGATTTTGGTGGTTCATGGGACCAGTTATTGCCTTTAGCTGAGTTTTCCTACAACAACAACTATTAGTCGAGCATTCAGATGGCCCCGTATGAGGCGTTGTATGGTAGGCGGTGTCGGTCTCCAATCAGATGGTTTGAGCCAGGAGAGGCTAGATTGTTGGGTTCTGAGTTAGTCCAGGATGCCTTGGACAAGGTGAAGATTATTCAGGATAGACTTCATACAGCTCAGTCCAGGCAGAAGAGTTATGCAGATCACAGAGTTCGAGATTGGGCATTTATGGTACGAGACCGGGTATTCCTTCGAGTGTCGCCTATGAAGGGCGTGATGAGGTTCGGGAAGAAGGGAAAGTTGAGCCCTAGGTACATTGGTCCATTTGAGATTTTGGATAAGGTGGGAGAGGTGGCCTACAGACTTGCCTTGCCACCTAGTTTGTCAGCTGTGCATCCGGTATTTCACGTGTCTATGCTTCGGAGGTATATTGCGGATCCATCTCATGTACTTGACTTTAGCGGTGTCCAGTTGGACCAGGATTTGTTTTACGAGGAGGAGCCTGTAGCTATATTAGACCGGCAGGTGCGACGTTTGAGATCGAAGAGTTATCCTTCGGTTCGTGTTCAGTGGAGAGGTCAGCATGTGGAGGCAGCTGCTTGGGAGTCCGAGTCCAATATGCGGAGCCGATATCCCGACCTTTTTCCCGATAGAGGTACCTTTCTATGTCCGTTCGAGGACGAATGTTTATTTTATAGGTGGAGATTGTGATGACCCCAAAAGGTCATCCTGTGTAAATTTAGCTAAAATTGTGTTCCGAGGCCCCGAGAGCCTCCGTTAAACTCACCTCGATGTGCGTGCGCATCCCGGCCGTGTAGCCGGGAAGCCTTTATGTGGAAACTTGATAAAAAGTTGAATTTATGGTAATTAATTAATTAAAATTGACTTTGGTCAACATTTTTGGTAAACGGACCCAGACCCGTGATTTAACGGTCCCGGAGGGTCCGTAGGAAAATATGGGACTTGGGCGCATGCCCGGAATCGAATTCTGAGGTCCCAAGTCCGAGAAAAGAATTTTTAAAGGAAATTATTTTCTTAAGATAATAAAGACTTTTGGAAATGGAATTTGATTTGAAACTTGTGTTACCGGGCCCGTATTATGGTTCCGGAGTCAGGAACAAGTTCAATATGTGTTATTTAAGTTATCTGTGAAATTTGATGAGGAACGGACTTGATATGACGTGTTTCAGATAAAAAAATGGGAAATTGAGAGTTAATGAAGTTTTGAGAAAACTATATATAAATAAGGATTTCCTTAAATGTTATCGAGGTCCGAATGTGATTCCGAGACTGGGAATAGTTCCTTCATGTCATTTATAACTTGCCTGCAAAATTTGATGCCATTCAGAGTTGTATAGGTCAATCCAGCGCATTTTTATAGAAATCAAGAACTTGAAGTTTCGTAAGTTATGGTTTTAGGGGTTTTGGGGGGTGATTTTGAGATTTGGCGTTGTTTTGGGTGTTTCGAAGGCTCGAACGAGTCCGTGTTATGATTTAGGACTTGTTGGTATATTTGGACGGGGGCTCGGGTGGGCCCAGGTGCCTCCCGGACACCAAACAGGCCTAAAACCTAGCTAAAATAGCTGCTGGTGCACCTGTTTCTGGTGTGACCGCAAGTGCAGTTGCCCAATCGTAGGTGCGGGACCGCTCTTGCGGTCCCAAGCATCGCAGGTGCGACCCCAGATGAGGTCCCCCTTTCTCGCAGGTGCGGACAAAGGTCCGCAGGAGCGGAACTGCAGGTGCGGTAATCCCTTCGCAGGTGCGACCCCAGCCCCTCTTGCCCAGTTCCGCAGGTGGGAGCCCCAGCTCGCAGGAGCGAGACCGCAGGTGCGGAATCCCTGTAAGCTAGGCAGTGCATTATCTTTAAAATACGGGATTTTTTTCATATTTTCACCCTTCTCTTCTTCCTCAACCCCCATTGACGATTCCCAAGCTAGTTTCCTCCATAACCATTCGGGTAAGTGATTCTAACACTAATTTCTTCCATTTTCCTTCATCAATCACTAGAATCTAGTTCTAATAACAAGAAATCAAGGTAGAAATTAGGGGTTTTTGGGTAGAGTTAGGTTTATGGAATTTTTTGGAATTCAACTTCGTTTTGGGGTCGGATTCTTAAACAAATTGTATATTCGGGCTCGTGGGGAAATGGGTAATCGGGTTTTTGTCCGAACCTCGAGTTTGGACCAAGCAGGCCCGGGGATCGGATTTTGGTATTTTTGGAAGAATGATAGAAAATGTATAATTAGGCTTTGGGATTGAGTTATTGAATAATTATTGATGTTATTAAGTCAATTATGTCTAGATATTATCGTTTCGGGGTTGGATTCGAGAGGCAAGGCTGTGATTGAGGCTTCACTTGCATTTTTGGAGCCGAGGTAAGTGTTTGGCCTAACCTTAGCTTGAGGGAATATGTGTAGAGTCTTATGGGCTATGTGTAGTTCATATCCAACGTATAGGTGAGGTGACGAGTACCTATATGTTGCGGTCAAGCATGCCCGTGAGTCAATTGTGATGAATTATACCGTGTTCTTGATATTCTCTGTATTATGAATAATTGGTGATTTAGAAGTGATACATTGATGGCGTTTCATGACGTGGGAAGTTATCCAATTATTTTTTCAGTTGAGGCTTTTACTGTTGAAATTGTATTTCTAAGCGAGTTTGGTTATAGCTGAGTCCCTTGCCGGGACGATAGAATTTGGTTGAGTACTTTTGTACACTTGAGATTTCTTATTGTTAGTTTTCGCATTATATTGTTGTTTTATATTATTTATCGCATGAGGGGACATGCCATGCTGATTGTTTATTATATATCGCACGAGGGGACATGGCGTGCCGATTGTTTATTATTTATTGCACGAGGGGACATGCCGCGCTGAGTGTTTATTATTTATCGCACGAGGGGACATGCCGTGCCGACTGTTTATTATTTAGTGCACGAGGGGACATTCCGTGCCTAGTGATTGTGAGATTATGCGCGAGGGGACATGCCATGCCATGACTTTTGTTGTTCATTATCTGTGCTGAGACGTTAAATTCCCGCTTTTACTTTTACATTTCAGTTGTTACCCTGTTCTACTATGCTAGTATTTGTCGTCCCTTTTATCCCCAGCATGTTCTCCCCGTATCTGCTTTTACTTGTTTATTTTCGTCGATATTTTCCTGTTATTATATAAAATTGTAGATGTATGTATATTGTTGTCGGTCCTAGCCTCGCCACTACTTCGCCGAGGTTAGGCTCGGCACTTACTCAGTACATGGGGTCGAATGTACTGATGCTACACCTGCACTTCTTTATGTTGTGCAGACTACACAGCCAGACCCAGTGGACACTGACGGAGGGAGCCTTCCATCAGTTCATTCAGGAGACATCGAGGTAGACCCGCAGACGTTCGTGGGCCTTGACGTCACCTTCTACCCTTCTCTTTCAGTTCTGTCTTATTCTATAGTTTCAAATACAGTCATATGTACTTATTTTCAGACCATTGTATTTATTAATCTCATAGACAGTTCGTGAGTATGTGACACCAGTTCTGGGTTGTATTTATGGATTTTATTTCGAAGCTTGCTATATTAATTTTGAACTTCGTTAGCTTTCATATTGTTGACCACCGTTGGCTTAGCTATCTTATTCATTTTAGTTATTAATGGGTTTGTTTAGTTTAAACGTTGGCTTGTCTAGCGGGTTCAACGTTAGACGCAGTCATGGCCCGAAGGTGGGATTTCGGGTCGTGACAATAACGGAGTAATAACTTACACGGTGCACGCCCACACGCCCTTCACCTAACATGTGCGTCACCTCAACACCAAACACATAACACGTAATTCAGGGTTCCATACCCTTAGCACTAAGTTTAGAAGTGTTGCTTAACTCGAACAAGCAAATTCCAATACCGAGCAAGCCAAGCGACGCTCTCAAAATTCTATCATGCGCGTACTGACCTTCGAACGGCTCGCAACTAGACAAAAGCAACTCAAATACAATAAATAATGCCAGAGGAAATAAACCCAATCGATAAAGGTCGAATCCTTAATCAAAAGCCCAAAATCGGCCAAAAATTCCAACCCGGGCCCGCACCTCGGAACCCGACAAAACTCACAAAAGCCAACAACCCATTTAATTACTAGTCCAACCATACTAATTTCATTCAAATCCGACTCCAAATCGATGCTCAGAACTAAAAAATTTGCTTTATGAAACTTTAGGTTGAAACCCCCAATTTCCTCTTTAAAATTCATCGATCATTTGCTAAAATAAAGATAGATTCATTAGAGAACACTTGACCCAATCCACATGGTGAAAATTGCTTCAAGAATCGCCTCAATCGGAGCTTCATAGCTCCAAAAATGCTAAAATGGATGAAACCCCCGAAATAAAGTACTTATCATTCTGCCCAGGGATCCCTCTTACACGAATGCGAAAAATCCATCAAGTTTGCGATGAACAAAACTTAATCTGCCACCAAAATGATCTATGGGTTTTTCCACGACCCAAACTAACCCAGGTCACGATGACGCCCAACACCGTAGTTAGGCAAGCCAGTTCCAGTTTACTAATGGGTTTCATTTAATTTAGCAAAACATTTCCATCACTTACTTGATTTAAATTCAAGACATTAATTGAAGGCGAGTAATTTAGGATATTTTCAACAGAAGCAACCATAAGAGTCATAAATTATTAGTTACAGCCCAAAAATATAATGTCTACTACGTGTGTGCCAGGAACTAGTGTCAAAAATATACATGCATCTAGTAGAATGAGAACCCAAAAGAATACAAGTCTGCCCTACTGTCTGAGGAAATATAGACAAATATAAATAAAAAAAAGAAAACTCCAAGGCGCTGCTGGAAGTCGTCAGGGAAAGCAGCTCACCAAGAAGTCTAAACCAAGTATAAGTCAGGGACGAGCTCCGAACTGATACCCAGATGCACCTGCCTCAAAATGTGTACAATTAAGTACAAAAGCGTAGCATGAGTACATAAACAATATGTACCCAGTGACTATCTAGTCTAATCTCGAAGAAGTAGTGACGAGAAGTCGACGTGATACTTAATTACTAGGGTCGAAATAATATTGTTTAAATGTAAGGCTAAGTAGGAATAACAGTCATGAATAATAATGAAGACATGAACATCAAATAACATTTACAATTACCTTTACGTGTCAAGTCTCTAGCATATAAATTACCTAGTTTTCCTTTTTCATGATATTCAACAGATATATATTCCCAGAACACCCAAACAACTAGCAAACACATAATATGTCGTGACCATGTGGCCAATACGACGCGAAGATAAATGTGCACTGCCGAAGGGTCGAACGGCTCGAACCATAGATGCATCTATTACTCCGCTCGCGAATAGAACATGTGACGCGGTTGACATAATAATAGGACTACCCCGCTCACGAATCATACATGCGACGCGGGTATTTGTATACATACACGTAATTAACAGGAAATCAAGAATTTAGTAGAGAATATACTTACAGAAATGGATTCAATAATATAAACTTCAGAATGTAACCTCCTAGATGTTCACTTAATAATTCAAGGATATTAGGAAACCTAAATTACATTTAAGATTTACAGATACGGCACATAAAGCATGCTTGTGAATCCTAAACTACCTGACATAACATAATAGTATCTACGCACGGACTCTCGTCACTTCGTGCGTGTGTAGCCCCCGCAATTAAAGACATGCAATCATTTATATTCACCTATGGGGATAATTCCCTCTTACAAGGTAAGAAAGGAGACTCACCTCGTGTCAAGTCTACTCCCTGGGTCAAGAACACGCCCGAAACACAAAATTCCTCTCCCAAGGACTCGAAACTAGCCAAATATTGGATAAATAAACTAAACTATACTCAAAAGTATGAAATTCCCCTATTTAAGTGATTATTTCATCCTAAATTACAAATTCCTAAAATACACCTCCGGGCCCACATTCTCGGATGGTGCAACTAGGTCCGCTGGTGGTGCAACTAGAATAGCTCTGAGACCCCCTCATACCCTACCTCGGGCTGGTGCCCTCCCCCAACCTCTGCCACGGTCTCGGATGACGGGGGTAGCGGCCCCTCCCGGGTCTGGAACGTCAGATGCGCACGTCCTCACCATCTGTGAGAGAATAGAAGAGTGAGATTTAGTATACCATCAACTGCACGATACAAGATGAATAAAGAGATATTTCCTAACACCCTATAGCCTCTCGAAGATAAATACAGACGTCTCTGTACCGATCTGCAAGACTCTATTGTGTTTGCCGGTAACTTGTAGACCTACGTGAACCTAGAGCTCTGGTACCATGTTGCCACGACCCAAAATACTAACCCAGGTCGCGATGGCGCCCAACACCGTAGTTAGGCAAGCCAGTTCTAGTTTACTAATGGGTTTCATTTAATTTAGCAAAACATTTCCATCACCTACTTGATTTAAATTCAAGAAATTAATTGAAGGCGAGTAATTTAGGCAATTTTCAAAAGAAACAACAATAAGAGTCATAAATTAATATTTACAGCCCAAAAATATAATGTCTACTACGTGTGTGCCAGGAACTAGTGTCAGAATTGTACATGCATCTAGTAGAATGAGAACCCAAAAGAATACAAGTCTGCCCTACTGTCTGAGGAAATATAGACAAATATAAAAAAAGAAAGAAAACTCCAAGGTGCTGCTGGAAGTCGTCAGGGAAAGCAGCTCACCGAGAAGTCTAAACCAAGTATAAGTCAGGGACGAGCTCCAAACTGATACCCAGATGCACCTGCCTCAGAATTTGTACAATTAAGTACAAAAGCGTAGCATGAGTACATAAACAATATGTACCCAGTGAGTATCTAGTCTAATCTCGAAGAAGTAGTGACGAGAAGTCGACGTGATACTTAATTACTAGGGTCGAAATAATATGGTTTAAATGTAAGGCTAAGCAGGAATAGCAGTCATGAATAATAATGAAGACATGAGCATCAAATAAAATTTACATATACCTTTACGTGTCAAGTTCTCTAGCATATAAATTACCTAGTTTTCCTTTTTCATGATATTCAACAGATATATATTCACAGAACACCCAAACAACTAGCAAAAACATAATATGTCGTGAACGTGTGGCCAATACGACGCGAAGATAAATGTGCACTGTCTAAGGGTCGAACGGCTCGAACCATAGATGCATCTATTACTCCGCTCGCGAATAGAACATGTGACGCGGTTGACATAATAATAGGACTACCCCGCTCGCGAATCATACATGCGACGCGGGTATCTGTATATATACACGTAATTAACAGGAAATCAAGAATTTAGTAGAGAATATACTTACAGAAATGGATTCAATAATATAAACTTCAGAATGTAACCTCCTAGATGTTCACTTAATAATTCAAGGATATTAGGCAACCTAAATTACATTTAAGATTTACATATACGGCACATAAAGCATGCTTGTGAATCATAAACTACCTAACATAACATAATAGTAGCTACGCACGGACTCTCGTCACTTCGTGCGTGTGTAGCCCTCGCAATTAAAGACATGCAATCATTTATATTCACCTACGGGGACAATTCCCTCTTACAAGGTTAGAAAGGAGACTCACCTCGTGTCAAGTCTACTCCCCGAGTCAAGAACACGCCCGAAACTCCAAATTCGTCTCCCAAGGACTCCAAACTATCCAAATATTACATAAATAAATTAATCTATACTCAAAAGTATGAAATTCCTCTATTTAAGTGATTATTTCATCCTAAATTATAAAATCCAAAAATACACGCCCTAGCCCACATGATCGGATTCTGAAATCTTTCGAAGGAAACTATCACCCATAGCCTAAGGATCACAATTATATAGTTTTCGTACGATTTCATAACAAATTCTTTGGTAATTCTCTCATTTTCATAAAAACCTAGGTTTTTACTCTAATCCATGATTTCTACCAATTAATGTGTTAATCTACCTAAAAATTGAAGTATTAAACAAAATTTAGGGTAGGAATTACTTACCTTACAGTAGCTAGGTCGATTATCCCTTTTGCATGCTCTAACAATCGCCCAAGGATGAAGAAGGTGTTCAAAAAATAATAAATTCTTGTATTTAAAACAACCTCACTGCCTACAGGTTATTCGCACACGAGGCTCGAGGACCGCACCTGCATGAAAAAATCTCGCACCTGCAGAGGAGGGGAAGGGGGCCTGGCTTCGCACCTGTGGCTCCGCTTCTGCGAACAGTGATCCGCACCTGCGGAAAATAGGAAGCTCCCTCAATGGTCTAACCTGCAAGACTGGGACAGCAGCAGCGGTCTTGCAACTGCGGCTAGCCCTCCGCAAGAGCGGTCGCACCAGATCTGGTGCACCAGCAGTCTTTTAAGGCTGGGTTTTGCCTCGCTCGATGCCCGAATGGAATCCGGGCCCACCCGATACCCCTTCCAAATATACCAACAAGTCCTAAATCATTATACGGACTCGCTCTAGCCTTCGGATCGTCCAAAACAACGCTAAATCTAAAAATCATACCCCAAAACCTATTGGATCAAATGTAAGAACTTTAAGTTCTTGAATTCGCTTTCAATATGCCGAACTTACCTATACTACTCAGAATGGCACCAAATTTTGCAAGCAAGTCATAAATGACACAACAGAACTATTCCCGGTCTCAAAATTCCATTTGGACCTCGATAACACAAAAACACATTCCAAACCTCAATTTGAACTTAAGGAAACTCTTATTTCACTATTTGGCGCCCAAATGCTCCCAGGTCACCCAAAAGCCGTTCCGAACATACGCCTAAGTCCGAAATCATCATACAAACATACCGGAACCTTCGAATCTCGATTCCGAGGTCGTTTACTAGAAATGTTGACCGAAGTCAAACTTGGCCTTTAAGGCCAACCTTTAAGAACCAAGTGTTCCTATATCACTCCAAACTCCTCCAAATCTCAAACCACCCCTCCCCGCAAGTCATAAATCAGTTAAAGAAACTACGGGAAGTCTCATTTTGGGGCACGGGGTCCTAGAACACAAAATGATCGGTCGAGTCGTTACATTCTCCACCTCTTAAACAAACGTTCGTCCGCGAACGGGTCTAGAATCATACATGGAGTGCTGAATAAGTGTGGATATATGCTCCGCATGTCCTCCTCGGATTCCCAAGCCGCCTCCTTGACTTGGCCCCTCCACTGGACCTTTACAACAGAAACCTTCTTGGACATCAACTGGCGTTCCTGCCTGTCAATAGCAACTGGCTCCTCCTTGTAGCCCAAACTCTCATCTAGCTGAACGGTGCTGAAATCCACCACGTGAGAGATGTCGGCGTGGTACCTCCGGAGCATGGACACATGAAAAACCGGATGAACTCCTGATAAACTGGGAGGTAAAGCGAACTCATAAGCAACCTCTCCAACTCTCCTCAACACCTCAAAATGGCCTATAAACCTTGGGCTCAGCTTGCCATTCTTTCAAAACCTCATAATGCTCTTCATCGACGAGACTTTCAGCAGAACCTTCTCTCCCTCCATAAATGATACATCACGCGCCTTCTGATCCGCGTAATCTTCTGTCTAGACTGTGATGTGCGGAGCCTCTCCTGAATCAACTTTACTTTCTCCAAAGCATCCCTCACCAGATCAGTTCCACATAACCTAGACTCGCCAAGATCAAACCACCTGATAGGAGAACGCCATCGCTGACCATACAAGGACTCAAATGGAGCCATCTCAATGCTGGACTGATAACTGTTATTATAAGAAAACTCGACCAACGGAAAAAACTAGTCCCATTGCCCTCCAAAGTCAATCACACATGCCCTGAGCACGTTCTCCAGTATTTGTATTCTCCGATCCGACTGCCCATCAGCCTGAGGGTGAAATGTTATGCTGAGCTCTACCCGGGTGCCCAACTCACTCTGCAATGCTCTCCAGAAGTGCGAGGTGCACTGAGGACCTCGATCTGATATAATGGACACAAGCACACCGTGAAACCGAACTATCTCCCGCATGTAGATCAGGGCCAACCTCTCCGAAGTATATGTAGTAGCTACTGGAATGAAATGCGCTGACTTGGTCAACCTGTCCACAATGACCCAAACTGCATCAACCTTCCATAAAGTCCGAGTAAACCCAACTACGAAATCCATAGTGATGCGCTCCCATTTCCACTCAAGTATAGGCATTTTCTGAAGTAGGCCTCCTAGTCTCTGGTGCTCATACTTAACCTGCTGGCAATTTAGACACCTAGCCACATAATCCACTATGTCTTTCTTCATCCGTCTCCACCAGAAATGTTACTTCAAGTCACGATACATCTTTGTAGCACCAGGATGAATAGAATACCGTGAACTGTGAGACTCCTCTAGAATCCTCTCTCTCAGTCCATCAACATTAGGGAAACATAAGCGACCCTGATGTCTTAGAACACCATCCTCGCCGATAGAAACCTCCTTGGCACCACCCTGTACCACTGTCTCCCGTAGCTCTGCCAAGCGTGGATCATCAAACTGCCGAGCCTTGATCTCCCCCAATAATGAAGACTAAGCAACCACACGTGCAAGAACTCGGCGGGGCACTGAAAGGTCCAACCTCATCAAGTGATTAGCCAAGGAATGAATGTCCAAAGCTAGAGGTCTCTCCTTCGCTGAAATATACGCCAAGCTACCCATACTCTCCGCCTTCCTGCTTAAGGCATCTGCTACCACATTTTCCTTGCCCGAATGATAAAGGATTGTGATGTCATAATCCTTCAGCAACTCAAGCCACCTACGCTGCCTCAAATTGAGATCCCTCTGCTTGAACAAGTGCTGCAAGCTGCGGTGGTCTGTATAAACCTCACAAGACACCCCATACAAGTAGTGCCTTTAAATCTTAAGAGCATGAACAATCGCTGCCAACTCCAAATCGTGCACAGGGTAATTTTTCTCATGAACCTTCAGCTGACGTGAAGCATATGCAATAACTCGCCCCTCCTGCATCAACACACATCCCAAACCAACGCGCGAAACGTCGCAATAAACTATATATATCCCAGAGCCAGAAGGCAATACAAGAATGGGGGTTGAGGTCAATGCTGTCTTGAGCTTCTGAAAGCTCGCCTCACACTCGTCGGACCATCGGAATGGGGCATTATTCTGAGTCAATATAGTCAAAGGATCTGCAATGGATGAAAAACCCTCTACAAATCGGCGATAATAACCTGCTAGACCCAAGAAGCTCATGATCTCTATAACTGAAGTAGGGCGTGGCCAAGTCTAAACTGCCTCAATCTTCTTAGGATCAACCTTGATACCCTGTCCGGATACCACATGTCCCAAGAATGCCACATAATCCAACCAAAACTCACACTTGGAGAACTTAACATACAACTTCTGTTCTCGCAAAGTCTGGAGCACAACTCTCAAATGCTGCTCGTGCTCCCCTAGACTACGTGAGTAAATAAGAATGTCATCCATAAAGACAATGACAAAAGAATCAATATAATGCCTGAACACCCTGTTCATCCAGTCCATAAATGCCACTGGGGAATTAGTCAAGCCAAAGGACATCAACAGGAACTCATAGTGACCATATCCCGTACGAAAGGCAGTCTTCGGAACATCCGAGTCCCGAATTTTTAGCTGATGGTACCCTGATCTCAAGTCAATCTTAGAAAACACCCGAGCACCCTACAACTGGTCAAACAAATCATCGATACGCGGAAACGGGTACTTGTTCTTGATGGTGACCTTGTTCAACTAGCGGTAATCAATGCACATCTGCATAGTCCCATCCTTCTTCTTCACAAATAGCACCGGAGCACCCAAATGTGATACGCTCGGCCTGATAAACCCCTTATCCAACAACTCCTCAAGTTGTTCTTTCAACTCCTTCAATTCTTTCGGAGCCATACGGTACGGGGGAATAGATATAAGTTGGGTGCTAGGAGCTAAGTCAATGCAAAAATTGATGTCACGCTCCGGTGGCATGCCTGGAAGGTCTGAAGGGAATACATCAGCAAACTCCCGAACTACTGGAACTGAATCAATCGTTGGAGACTCGGCGGTGGTGTCCCGCACATAATAAAGATAAGCCAAACAACCCTTCTCGACCATATGTCAAGCCTTCAGGAAGGAAATAACCCAACTAGTTGCACTAACTGAGGAACCTCTTCACTCCAATCTCGGCAACTCGGGCATGGCTAGAGTAACAGTCTTGGCATGACAATCTAGAACATCATGATAAGGAGATAGACAATCCATGCCCAGGATGACCTCAAAATCAACCATATCAAGCAATAGGAGGTTCGCTCTGGTCTCAAACCCACAGAAGGTAACCACACAAGATCGATAAATCTGGTTCACAACTAGAGAATCGTCCACATGAGTGGCCAAATAAAAAGGAGTACCCAAGGACTCACGAGGAATATCCAGGAAATGAGAAAACAAGGCTAATACATATGAATAAGTGGATCCTGGATCAAACAATACCGACGCATCTCTACCACATATTGAAATGATACATGTGATCACGGAATCTGAGGCCACTGCATCTGATCTGGCCGGAATAACATAGAATCTAGTCGGAGCACCGGATGCCTCACCTCCACCGAAATAAACAGGAGCTGACTCGGCTCCCCATACCTGGCCTCCACCTTTAGGACGACCCCTACTAGCCTGTCCTCCACCTCTAGGTTGCTGGACCGCTGGTACTGAACTCATAGGCTGGTAACCCTGCTGCACTGCCTTGCCCCGAAGCCTGGGACAAGTCCTCTTAATATGGCATGGATCCCCGCACTCATAACAACCTCCCCGAACCATGATCTGCTGCCCTGAAGGACCCTAAAGAGCTGGAAGACGGTGAGAACTCTCTGGCATAGCAATGAAGTAAGGGCTGGAAGACCCCTGATGACCAAAATACCCGCCAGAGGAACCATGGATAGCTGGTGGGTGGTAAGAACTCTTCGTCATAGCGCTGAAATAAGTCCTCGCTGGAACACCTCGGGGAGGTGGTGGGGTTGCTGAATATGGAGGCCTACTAGGTTGGCCCCTACCGAACTGACCTCTGCCCCTGGCTGGAGCACTTCTGAAATCCCCAAAAAATCTAGCTCTCTTATCATGCTGACCCTGCTCTCTGCCCCTTGATCAATAACCTCAATCCGACGAGCAATCTCGACCATAAGCTGATAAGGAGTCCCCATCTCCACCTCTCGGGCCATGTTGGTCCTAATACCTGAGTGCAACCCAGCTACAAATCTCCGCACTCTCTCAGCATCAGTTGGAAGTATCATGAGGGCATGACGAGACAACTCAGAAAACCTATCCTTGTAGTCAGTCACTGACATCTGACCATGCTCCAGCTGCTCAAACTGATACCGCAGCTCTTCCCTCTTAGAGGGTGGGATATATCTATCCAGGAACAACTAAGTGAACTACTCCAAGTGAGGGGAGGAGAATCTGTCGGTCTACCAAGTATATAGGACTGCCACCATCTGCGGGCCCTGCCCTCTAACTGGAAGGTAGTGAAATCAACTCCATGGGACTCCAGTATCCTACTGTTGTGCAGTCTGTCCCTGCACTTATCAATAAAGTCTTGTGCGTCCTCATGACGCTTAACTCCGAAGACAGGAGGGTGCAATCTGGTCCATCTATCCAATAGCTTCTGTGGATCGCCTTCCGCAACTGGTCTGGGCTCAGGTGTTGCTACTACTGGTTGGGCCCCGCCCTCGGGCAGTGTACCCGGGGTCTGATATACTTCCGCTGCATGACCTGCGGCCTGAGCAGTAGGGGTCTGGGTCCCCCCTCCTGCTTGAGATGTGGCAGGATCCGTTCGAAATAAACCAGCCTGGGTCATGGTGTCCATGAACCGCATCATACGGCCCATGACCTCCTGGAATCTTAGCGCCGTCATAAAGTCCAATGGAGAAGGATCTGCTGGGGGCATCTTGCCCTGCTCCTCAGTAATGGGATCCGCCACTAGGTCCGCTGGTGGTGCAACTAGAATAGCTCTGAGACCCCCTCATACCCTACCTCGGGCT